>PVLC010004407.1:0-16699 GCA_004027655.1 Graphiurus murinus
GAGAGAGAGAGAGAGAGAGAGAGAGAGAGAGAGAGAGAGAGAGAGAAGAAGAAGAAGAAGAAGGAGGAGGAGGAGGAGGAGGAGGAGGAGGAGGAGGAGGAGGAGGAGGAAGGGGAGGAGGAGGAAGAATAGGAATATACTAGGTTTTCAAAGGCCCAAATACATGGTAGTTGCTTTCGATATTTGTTCTTTCCTGCTATGTCAGTGGAAGTAAAAGAACTGTCAGTGATAATCACACTGGACCATTTTCAGGATGGAACAAATAATGGCTGTTCCTGAGCACTTGACACAGTGTGTAAAGGTGTACATATGCTGACATCAGGGAGTTCTAGGCTAATGGAAGAGACTGACCAAAAATAAGTAAGTAAATAAATAAATAAATATGGATGAACAAAGTAAACTGTAGAATACTGCCTCTTCCATGAACATAGGGCATTTCTGAAAGTACTGCTTGAAACCTTGTAATATAGTTGTTTCTAGACTCTAGATCATTAGTTCCCTTAAGGTCTTTCTTTGTGTGTGTGTTTGGGGGGCGGGTAACTGGGGTTGAAACCAGGGTCATTCTACCTCTGTGCTACATCGCAACCTTTTTTTCTTTTAATTTTGAAACAGAGTATCACTAACTTGCTGAAGGTCTTGCTAAATTGCTGAGGCTGGCCTTATTCTTGTGATTCTATTGTCTCAGCCTCCCAAGTACTGAGATTATAGTTGTGTGCAACCACACCTGGCTAAAGGCAGTTCCTTTGACCCACCTCCCACTATGACCCATTTCCCACTCTGTCTTCTTCCCCTACCAAAATCCCATTCACTCATTAGGGTCCCACTCAGATGTCACTTCTTCTGGAAAGCTTTCTCTGATCTCCTCTGTCAGAATTGATTCCTCAAACATTTCCCAAACGCCTAGTCTGTATCAGGGACTGTGCTAAGCACTGAGTATGAGTTGCTGGTAAGTCAGTATTTTGGAAATATTTTTCTGACTATTCCATGGAGGACAAATTGGAAAGCAGAGACAGGGGGCAGGGCAGGTCTCCTGGGTGGAGGCTGTGGCAGGAATCCAGGGTTAGGGTGAGGAGGATCAGCCAGGATAGTGGAAGGAGACAGACCTGACTGGCTGCTGAGAGGCAGAATCAATGGATGGCTATTACTCCAAAGACAGACCTGACTGGGACTTGAATGGTGTTGTGTGTTTAATTGTGATGAACCCCCTTCTCCAAAAAAAGATCTGTTTTAGACCCAACACCAAGAACCCATGAATGTGACTTTACTGGGAAATAGGATTTTTTCCGATGTAATCAAGATAAACTGCAATCATTAGGATGAGCCCTAGTCCAATATTACTAGTGTCTTTATAAGAAGAAATGCAGTGCTACTAGTGGGTAGAGTTTCCTTCTAGGATGATGACAATATTTTGGAACTAGCTAGAAACAATGGCTGCACAGCATTGTGAATGTACTAAATGCTACTGATTGCACACATCAGAACAGTTAATTTTGCATTCTGTGAATTTTTCATCAATTAAAAATGCCATTTCATAAACTGAGTTCTTGACTCAGTTTATGAAATGTGGAGATCAGTAATTGTTATCTGTGCCCCCAAGGAAGCAGAGCAATTTCACCTACAGCTAAACAGCTAATGATTATTTTTTCCTGTGGTACTGTGGATTGAACTCAGAGCCTCATGCATGCTAGGCAAGCATTCTACCAGTGAGTTACACTCCCAGCCCTTTTTATTTCATTTTTGACACAGGGTCTCACTAAATTGCCAGGCTGGCCTCAGGCTGACCTGAGATCGCCCTGCCTTAGTCTTCCCAAATAGCTGGGATTATAGATGTGCCTGGCTTTTAAATGATTATTATTTTAAAGAGCCATTTCCTTCACAAACACCTTTTCTCTAGCCCTTGGCTTCTTAGGACCACTCTATAAAATGCAAGTGAAAATATTTTGGAGGCTTTCATCCAGAAAACTAAAAAAAATGCAGGACCATTAGAACAATGAGCAAAGTATGTTGGTGACAAAAATTGTGCATTTCCAAATTCTGAGGTTCAAGGATATCATCACAAAGATGAGCTACTAGGCTGGGCATGGTAGTTCATGCTTGTAATTCCAGTACTTGGGAGGCTGAGACTGGAGAATACAGGTTTGTAGACAGCCTCAGCTATTTAGTGAGGCCCTCCACAACTTAGTGAGACCCTGTTTTTAAAAAATGAGCTACTGATGTGATTATTTTACAGATTTGGTGAGCTATAACTGAGTTACAATAAACTGCAAACATTTGGAGTAAAATTTGGTCAATTCCAACATACATGTACACCAATGTCAAGATATAGAATATTTCTATCAGCCCCCCAAATTCCCTTATGGCCCTTTGTAGTTGTTCCCTTTCCACCATCCCCAGGCAGTCATTGATCTGTAATTGGTATTTTTCTAGAGTTTCTATAAATGAAACCATAATGGGAATTTCTTTCATGACAGTCTATTTTCATTCAGTGTAATGTCTGAGACCTATTTATGCTGTGTATGCATAACAATTATCCCTTTCTATTGCTGAATGGTATTATATTATATGGATTATATCACAATTTGTTTATTCATTCACCTATTGATGGACATTTGTATTGTTTCCAGTTTCTTGGCAATCATAAATAAGACTATTATCAACATAGGAGTACAAATGTTTGCATGAACATATATTTTCATTTTTAGGTACATGCTCAGCAGTAAAATGCTTGGGTCATAAGGCACATGTGTAACTTGTTGAGAAATTCCCAAACTGTTTTTCAACATTGTTGTACAATAGCACATTCCAACATTGATGTGACTTTAAAAAAAAAACAATCTATGTCTCTCTGGGGAGTTGGCAGAAGTTCATAGTTTTTCACACATTTTCTGCAGAAAAGTAGACATTGGAACAGATCTAGAAATAACCTTGGACCTGATTCTGGGGCACATATTATTAAACGTAATTGGCAGTAAGGACAATCTGTGAAGGGAAAAATTGATGTGAGAGATAGAAGTATATTGGTGCATTGGGAGTAAGATAATCTTAAAAAGAGTCAAACTGGCTCCTTTGAAGGGAATGCTGACAGCTACAGGTTGCTAAGGAAAGGGAGTAAACAGCCAGTCAGTCGTTCAGAGTCCCTGCTTATCTGCTGCAGAAATTGCAAGTTCCTATCAAATGAATGGGCAGTTTTTCTGAACACATACTTCTAGGCTTCATAGTTCAGCTATGTGGCTATGTTCTTTCATGGGTTTGAGAACCCACTGCAGTGGGATGAATATACTTGACCTGTGACTTAAAATAAGCCAGAAAGAGGGGCAGTCCTGATAAAACTATTTTCCATCCTAGTGCTGTGTGTGTGTGTGTGTGTGTGTGTGTGTGTGTGTGTGTGTGTGTGTGTGGTGTCCTGGGGATTGAACCCAGGCTATTCTACCTCTGAGATATACCTTTTTATTTTTTTATTTTGAAACAATGTCTCACTAGGTTGCTGAGGGCCTTGCTAAGTTCCTGAGGCTGGCCTCAAACCTGTGATCCTCCTGTCTCAGCCTTCCAAGTACTGGAATTACAGGCATGTGCCACCAGGCCCGGCTATCCTAGTGCTTTTTGCAGCCTTTCTTCTCTTCTCTTTCTTATTATCACTTCAAAGGTCTTTAAACTCCAGAAGCAGCTCGGGTGGTATTGGGCCTTGTAAGAGAATTCCTCACTCCCCAGAGATCCCCTTTGCAATTGGCATTCCTCTGAGACTCTCAGAGGTTGTGCTCAGAAGGTTCTTGGGGACTGCCAGGTTGGGGGAGTCAAAAGAATTCCCAACCTGGAACTGAGTGACTTCTGCTCTTAGGCTCGCTCTGCCAGAGTTATTGGCTTCTCCTTTTCTAGGCCTCAGTTTCCCCCACATGAAAGATGTGGCTAAGACAACATGGTATCTCTAGCACCTGTCTCCAAGGATCAGAACCTGAGCCCAGTTTCAGGACCTCATATTGGATTTTGATAGCAAACCTTTCATCTCTGCATCTCAGAGCTTGCAAAAACAGCACTTAATGGACTCTTCCCTCCCTGGTGAAGAAAGTATTCAGGACATTTGCATTTGGTATAAAGGGGAGAGAACAATGGACATGAGACCCAGAAGGCCAGCAGCCCACACCTGCACAGCTGTTTTCAGCCCTGCAGCTCCTGAGTACCCACTGGTACAGTCAATCCCCTGTGACTATCGTCAGGTTTAAAGCAATGAGATGAGAGGCTGGTATGAGAAGGAAAAAAAAGTTCTTGAACATTTATTGAGTCAAGCTCATGAGCTGGTGCCTTTCATATCATGCTGAGAAGAGCTATGACAACAGTTGATCCTTGTCCAGTGATTTCACCCTTCGGATAGGCATAGTGCTCTAGACTTCACCATGTCTTTTTTTAACCCTTGCAGCACCTGATGAATAAACTATATATTGCCTCTATTTTACAGAGGAGGACACTTAGGCACAGAAGGGATAAAGGCCTTGCTCCCTACCACATAGCCAGGGAATGGCAAAGTTGGTTAAGAAGGAAAGTTATTCTTTCCCAGCAAGGTGAAATCTGAGCATGCAAATTAGAAGGAAAAGGCATACTTCCTTTGTCCCCCATTACTTCAAAGAGCCTCCTGTCTGAGTAGAAACAACCAGTCTAAACTGCAGTTACATTTCTTTAATCTGTTAAAATGCAGGTGTCCGTGGGCTCAGGATTCCTTGAAACTCAAGCAAAGGAGAGCGGGGCCCCATGGTCCTTGAAAGACCCATGGTTTTAGTACTTTCCCATCAAGATAGTAACACACGTGTTCTCGAGTTTCTCTGTGGCAGACATTGGCTAAGTTTGGAGCCCTTCATTTTGCTCTCAAATGAAGGCCTGGAGTCTCACCAAGGTAGGTGCAGGCAGATGAGCAGAGCCAGTGTGCCATGATTCAGCCAGCAGGGCAGGACAGTGCCCTCTTTTCCTTGAACGGGGCTTCTAGGATGCCCTGGAAGAGCAGTGGAGGGGTCTGACTCAGCCTTTCCCCTTCCCCACCCTCATTTGCCCCCTCCACTTGGTTTTCATCTCTGAAAGCTTCTTCTCAGCCATTTCCCAGGAAGGAATGACTCATTGGTCTCAAGCTGTCTCACTGGGTAAAAATGCTGGAGTGTCCGTCAACAATTACAGGCCATGGGCTCGTTCTCTGTCTGAATGAGCCCAGACATCCTACATAAACAAACATGCCAGCTTTCCCTATGTCTCAGTAGAATCTCTGTAACTGGCCATCAAATGGTTCATTATCCCTGAAAAAGGAACCAGGAAGACTGGATATTCTAGGATCCTTATGGCACTCAAAATGGGTCATTTCTGGGCTCTCTGTGGGCTGAACTGGTCCTCAGGCCTTCAGGAAGGGAAGTGGATCAGATCTTAGTACTGGGGACTTTTTTTCTAGAAGGACAGGATTCTTAACCTTTTTGTGCCATGGATGTCTTTGGCTTTTCTGTGAAGCTTATGGACTCCCACCCTTTCTCAGGAAAGCTAATGGTTTTAAGTGCATGAAATAAAACAATGGGATCACAAAGAATATCAATTAGATCAAAATAATTATCATATTAACAAAACAAACCTATCATGTATTAATTTATGTGCTTCTTAACATATCAAATAAGATCTAACATCTAACAGTAGATCTCATATTTATTATAATTTCAAGGTAGTGATATTTAGAGATTCCTGCTATGACTATAATATGAAATAGAAATATCTATGATTTCACTTGGCAACAAAGTCAAGGGTTCTGTAAATATTTCTATGATTTGTTGCCAACATTCCTAATTAAATAAATGCAAAATTTCAGCTAGAGGTTAGTGAAAATAGAAATGCAATTTTTCCCCATTCAAGTTTATGGACTCCTTGAATTCTCTCCATGAATTGTAGGATAAGAACACCTGCTAAGGCAACATTGAAACAAATTTGATTAATTCATTGATTGATTGGGAGTTTTTCCCCAATCTTTCAGCTAAGACACTGTTGTCCTTACAACTTTTCCTTATACTGTGCTTTCTTCTTACCACCCAAGAACAACCAGGGAACTTAGAGTCAATCCTAAATCCCCCACTTAAGAGCTGTGTGACTTTGGGTGACTTGCTGGACTTCTTTGAATAGAAATTTTCTCCTCTATACAACAGGGATAATAATGGTACCTAATTCTTAGTATTGACATGAAGATTAAATGAAATAATGCTTGTAAAACATCTTGGCAGTGTATTAGCATGTAAAAAAAGGTTAGCTATACAATAACTATTACCAGATTAAGAGTTTATAAACTAAAGGGCATTATCCATGTGTTGATCACCATGGCTATCTGCCATGTGTGCCTGTGTGTGTATGTGTGTGTATGTGTATGTACACACCTGTGTGTGTGTGTGTGTGTGTGTGTGTTTTACTGGGGATTGAACCCAGGAGGGTTTAGCCACTGAGCTGCACCCCCAGCCATTTTTATTTTTTATTTTGAAGGTCTCTCTAATTTGCTAAGGCCAAATTGCCAAGGCTGGCCACAAACCTGTAATCCTCCTGTCTCAGAAGCCCAAGAAATGGGGTTACAGGTATGCACCACCACAAAAGGCTTTCTTACTCTTTAATGATTTATCTCTTGCCATCTCTATATTTCCAGAGTGGAGAGCATAAACAAGGTAGGGAAAGTGGCAGGCTAGAGCTGGCTCCAATCAGCTCCTTAAAGTCCACTGTTACCTTTCAGGAATTTTACAAGATGGTCCATATCATTTTTGGTAGGTTGAAATAGTTCACAGTAAGAGTATTTACAGTAGAGAAATCATCAAGTGCTACAACAGCACTTTAAATCAGAGTGTCCCCCGACTCCCTTGTTGGACCCCTTGTTGCACCCCACTGGGAGAGGATGGCTGGGGATGGGGGGAGTGCTACTCTTATTAAAATATTGGTGGGGCAAACTACTGTATCTGAGGAAGATGTGAAACATCAAATGGGTTTCAGGGGAAAATAACTAAATGTTCCTTGTAGTCCACGTTCATTTCATTTGTTCTCTATTGGTTTTTCCATCTACAGAGTTTCAGAACAAGGAAAGAACAGGTTTTTCTTTATTAATGTTCTCAGTTCTTGATAATTACTTCCATTTCAGCAATTCTGTAAAAGGTTCTGTTTTCAGATAAGGAAAAAAAATCTCTGTTTCCTTTATCTGCAGAGTGAAATATGTTTTACTCCAAATTCAATATTTCTATGTTGTAGTAACTCAGTTCCTTGTCAACTTTTATCTGTAAGACTCCAGTGCATTCTTCCCCAAGAATATTGCAAGGCAAAGAGCAGAAAAAGGAGTTTACTGATTATGCAGCCCTATTAGCATTAGAGTTCAAATGTTGGCTTACATGGTGTTTTCAGAACTCATAAATGGATGTTTATTTCTGCAAATTGAAGCACTGAATGGCCTAGATTTGCAGGGCCAACACAGGGAAGTCGGTCCTAGGGTGGTGGTTTGTCTCATCATTGGCATTTGGTTGCATGAGCTGCTTTCAAATACATCTCTGCTATCTTGCCAGTCTTACAAGCCTCTTGTATGCTGCTTTCCACTCTCCGTTGAGTTTTCTTTGTCCACCATGTGTTAGCATAGCTAATGGCAAGTGAGAAGACTTAGAACTATAAGCAAATGGAATCTGGCAGGGAAGCATGGCTGTGGAGTCGTGAGCTTCCATCATCCTGGAAGGGACTGGATAACCTCTATATGGGGCTGCCATAGGGTATGCCCCAACCACAGGGACATGCCACTAAACTCCCTGTGACCTTGAGGTGCTCCATGGGAACTTTGGGTAGGATGCCAGGCTATTGGTCTGATACTTCCCTGACTAGGATTCACTTTCTCTTGGATAGTGTTTTTGTGTGTGTGTGAAATGTGGGTACAATCAGTGGGGCACTGCTGACTGTCCCACACCTTCCCTTGCCAGGGACTCAGCATTATAGTTCTCTGTGCATTAGTTCATGAATCTGACTTTTCTCCTCATTCAAACCCCATTCAACTGGGTATGGCTTGTGGCTGTTCCGGCAGCAGGTACACCAACAGGCTAGCCTCACCATCTGGACTTAAGAGAAGTAAGGGCTAAAAGCCCAAAACCGAGCTTACAAACACAGGCCTGCCTGTCTCATCAGTTCTGGCTGGTCTCTCACAGGGGAGCTCTTCCCAGCCAAGAACTTCAGGTCTGCAAAGAAGAGATATACAACATAAAGGGCTCTGGGAGCACCGGGATATTAATATCATGATTACCCAAAGACGATAAGGAGTCAGACATGGGACTGTTGTTGCTAAAATGAAATCTGGTTTCTAGAAGCAAAGGTGGTAAGATTAGCATTGAGAGACTTGATTTTACAGCCGCCTATCCTACATGGTGTGGCCAGTGTACTCCAGGTAAAGTCGCTGGCTGAGCCGCCTATGGCTCTCAGGTGCAAGTCAAACAGTATCCATTTATGTGTGTTTATGTCTGTGGCAATTTCAGACTGCTCCTGTCAAAATGTATCTATTTTCCAAAATGTTTTAAGTATAAGTTTAGCAGTTAGAAGAAGGGGTGTAATAAACATTTTAAAAAGGAAGCCAGAGACATCAGCTGCTATCCTTGACATAGACATGGTGTGTAGGAAATCAAGCCTGACCTTGAACTTAGTAGTGATACCAAGTGGTAGTAGTGATACAAAGCCTTGGAACTGGATATGGATGTGTCCCTTCCCATCTTGGGAGTCCTGTGTTCCAATAGAAAGAACTCTCTGGAGAGGACTCTGAAGCTCAGAAGAGGTCCCCAGCAAAGGAGCAGCAAAGCCTCCCAAAGCCACACTCTTGACTCCTAGGCCAGCTTCTAATGCCACCCCAGTAGGATGTCTGGCACCAGGTTATCGTTTTTGCTTTCTGGTGCTCAGCTGCTTTTTGCACCAAAATAATTTTCGAATGTCTAGTCTTTCCAGAACCATCCGCCACAAGGGGAATTTCCACACCCACTTGTTCACTTGTCACTGTGTACCTGCCACAGCTAGACCCTCTTTTAGAGACTGGGCATTCATCAATAGTCTCTTAATGTAGTGGGCAGAGATAGGACAGGAAAACAGTTGACCATCTCTACAGTTCATCAGGAAAGATGCTGTTATTAGCATTTCTCTTTGACAGATGAGGAAGCAGATAAACAAAGAGGTTGAGTGATCTCTGTCAAGGCCACACAGTCAATCAGCTGGCCATGTTAAGACTGAAACTCAGACTACTGTGTGCCAGAGTCCATGTTTTGATGGCTGTGCTGCCTCTCAGGAGGGTGCAGTTTAAAGCCTTCCTCTTGGAGAGGGCCCCTGGCCTGATTTGCTTCATGGAATAGGTATGAGGCTCTGAAGAGCTGGTCCCCACCCCTTGCAACACTATCAGCATGGACAGTCCCCACACTGACTGTGCAGTCTGAGCTGGGACAGTGGGTTTACAGAGAGTGATGGATCATTGCCTTGTTGGATATGGAGCAGACATGCCAGCTGCAAAGCCAGTTCAGGCCTTTGGCACGAATGATCCCTCTTGGATTTGGCCTCCAAAGCAGCTGGAGAAGCTCCAGATGAGCCTCTATGAGCAGAGGCTTTGTACAAGGGGGAGTGGAGGCTGTTTAGAGGATGCCATGGGTTTGGGATTCTGTTCTCATACCCTACACTGCCCCAATCTCAAGATTGCTCCACGAATGTATCGAAGAGCCCCCTTTGCCACCCAGACCACTTTCTCTGGCCCATTTCCTCCCTTCCACATCCCAGAAGCCAGCAGTTAGGAGCCATGGAAGCCCCAGGACTAGAAAATTAATTTAGTGATAGGAAAAGTAGGCAGGCTGCAAGTGAATTAAAATCACCTTATTTAACTGGCTTGTTGGCTTTGCAAATCACTTTATTTTTAGTCATATTGAGTGGAAAAAATAGTAATTAAAACTATAGGATCCAGAACCATATTAAAAGTCATGGATTAGCCAAGCATCATGGCTTATGCCTGTAATACTAGTACTTGGGAGGCTGAGGCAGGAGGATGGAAGGTTCAAGGCCAGCCTCAGAAACTTAGTTTCAAAATAAAAAAAAAAATAAGAAAGCTGCAGGTGTAGCTCAGAGGTAGAATGTCCCTGGGTTCAATCCCCAGTACCACAAAAAAGGTAAAGATTTAAAAGTACCCCACAAAATGTTCTGAAACTAAACTGGTATTAGTGTGGACCTATAGATGTTCATGGAAGGAAACAAACTCTTAATAGGAAGAATAAAGTCCATTTTGGCAACACTAGGAATCTGTTTTGTCCTTCTAGCTCTAATGATTCAGAGGTTTTGAGACTCATGACCTGACATAAGAACACATCAAAACAATGAGTATAAAAGGAAAACATTGCCATTCTCCCCACAATCCCATTATTAACTGAAGAACCACATGTGAAGCTCTCCTCCAATCCTCCTTGCATTGTACTCCCACCTAGCTACCCTCTCCTTCCTGGAATTTCCTAACCTTCAACTATCCACACAGATGGAAGAGCCACCTCCTGATCCCCAGAAATTCTTCTCTTCAGCTCCATCAGGTTCTTCCCCTCTTGTATCCCTTAAGACGGATTCCCATTCTTGGCCAGCTCCCTGCTTATCTGCAAACTTTTGTCTTCCTCTGGTGGGTTTTTCCACTGGTCAACCTAAACATTCTTTTGGCATCTCCTCCACTAATTTTATCATACAACCACCTTTCATTCTCCCTCACTCTTACTCTCGAGTAGCTTTATGAGTTCATTTTGAAGCTAAGGTGAATATTATTAATCATATTTCAACTGCAACACTCCTTTAGCTACCCGAGACATCAAAAACCTGAGTTTGAAATGTTTGAGATGTTCACTCTCTGGTGTCTGCATTTCTAGTTCCCATGGGTGATATATCACCTCTCCTACCTATTCAGGGATCTTGAGAAATCACCTGAGATGTCTTTCTGGTCACTGGCTACTCTGTTGGGCTACTTCACTTCTCCTCCACAGTATTTCTGGAAGTTCTGATCTGGAAGTTCTGCATAAGCATCATTGTTGCTTTGAAGTGATCTTTAATCTACAAGTTATAGAAGACTGTGATGGGTGAAGCAATTGTGAGAGGATGACAGGCCTGGGTATTGAGGGAGAGAGAGCACTTACTAACAAGACTGTCAAGACCACAAGCTTTAACACAGAGCATGAAGGAATCACACAAAGCTGCAAAACAGAACTTTAGATCACCAAATAAGCAGGAATTTTCAAATTTCCAGGGAATACCCTTAAACTGAAAATTTTACATAGCTGTAGTTTGCTTGCTGTGACTCCCTGGAGAACATACCTCTAGAGGAATAGTGAGTAAGGCTTTTAAAAGGAAGTCTGCCAAAAATAAGTCTAAAAACAAAAGCAAAAGGGACAGGAATCCCTCAGAGGCAGCACAGGTTTATTCTGAGTAGTTTGTTGTGTTAGAATAGTCTCCTTTATTATTAGAAGAGTTCACTAGGCAGGTAGATTGGAGAAAAGCAAGCAGGTGTTTTTGCAAAACATTTGGCAGCATCTGTTGTGAAGCCCTGATTTACAGACCAGTTATATGATTGTGTAACCAATTAAAGGACCGAGTCCAATGGCCATGGATAATGGATTAATGTCCTCCCTTAGAGAAGTCAAGAGGCAAGTCCTGGGGCTCCCTCCTGGCTTGTTCCTCTTTTCCCCAAAGATCTAGATGAAGACTGATAAATCACTTTTACCAGATTTCTCCCTAAGTTGCAAGTCTTACATCTGGGTCCTGAACCTGTCTGCCCAAGTGCAGCACAAACAAAATGTAGCTTGAGGCCAAACTAGGGGCTCTTACTTGGGATAAGTGAGCTGGGCCTGAAGGCCACATTGGCCATCATCTCAGGCTCTACTGCAAGCCATGGCATGTTAGGCATGAAAGGAGAGGTGCTACTTTTGCCACCCCTAAAGCACAGTGCTCAGTTTTCACATCAGTCACAGGAAAATTGGGGGTCTCCAGGGTGGAGAGAGACCAAGATGATGAGATGCTCGTGATGAAAGGCATGCAGCCAGTGATCTCCCTGAACTGGTACTTGAACCCAGGACCTCTTATCCCAACTTCAGAGCTCTACAGTAAAAGCCTGTGTGAGGCCCCGTCACACATAACCTGCTGCATACTCAATACAAGCTTTGGATTCACTTCATTCTGATTCTGCTGAGTATATTGACAAGTGTTTGGGGAATTGGAAAATTTTTAATGGAAAGCAGAGACCCTGTTTGCCTTTCTAGATGTATGGGCCACCCCTCTAACTTCAAACACCCCAGAGCAACTCAGCAAACAAACACCTCTCATAAAAAGCAAATTCTTACATGAATATGAAATGAATTTTGTAACCACATTAACAGGTAACCATTATTAAAACAATACTTTTTGGATGCACCAGGACTACACAGCTAACAAGACTTTACTATATCTTAACCTTGCCATGGTCCAGAATGGAAAGTTTGTCTCTTTTTCTTATCCCTTTTCTTAAGATTCTTTCATACTTGCTTTGTATAAGCAAAAAGAGGAAAGATGAGTACTAGAATCAGTACGATGCAGGAAACTTGAATGAATGAACTGCAAAGTCTTGGCACAAAAGTATTTATTATAGTGTTTCTGAATTAATAATCAATTATGCCCACAGTCAAGGAATGGTGACAGATAACATTCCATTAAAAAGCCAGGAGCTCTGTGACTCTGAAATAGGTCATAATAACATGTCTTTCAAGCTCTAGCTCTTGGAATCCTTGAACCCCTAGAAATTTGTTTGCATCCATCTGATCTGAAAGTGGAGTTAAATATTTATTCTTTTTTTGTTGTTGTTATTTAGTTTTTATTCATAATCATAAACTTAACTCTGCAATCCAGCTAGACTTGGAGGGGTGGAGGGGAATTAAGGAAATGGAACCCAAAGAACTGCAGCGAGAGCACAATTACAGGAACATTGCGAGCAGATGGGGTGAAGGGGTGCTCTCCTGAGCTACAGAAGGAATGGTCTGATGGATAAGATAAAACAAGTCAAATGCATTAGAGTTGTCCACAGTCAGCAATGGTGATCTTCTTGCTGGTCTTGCCATTCCTGGATCCATAGTGCTCCATGGCTTCCACAATGTTCATGCCCTCTTTCACCTTCCCGAAGACCACATGCTTGCCATCCAACCATTCAGTCTTGGCAGTGCAGATGAAAAACTGGGAACCGTTTGTGTTTGGTCCAGCATTTGCCATGGACGAAATACCAGGACCTGTATGTTTCAGGATGAAGTTCTCATCATCAAATTTCTCCCCATAGATGGACTTGCCGCCAGTGCCATTATGGCGTGTGAAGTCACCACCCTGGCACATAAATCCTGGAATAATTATGTGAAAACAGGAACCTTTATAACCAAATCCTTTCTCTCCAGTGCTCAGAGCACAAAAGTTTTCTGCTGTCTTTGGAACTTTGTCTGCAAACAGCTCGAAGGAGACACGGCCCAAAGGCTCGCCATCGACCGCGATGTCGAAGAACACGGTAGGGTTGACCATGGCTGGCGGCTAGAGGAAGGAGACCACAGACGACAGCGGGGTCTGCAAAAAGCCTAAATATTTATTCTTGAAGAAATTACAGCAAGAAGGATTACTGAAATCATAGTGATAGCGATTTGGATTTAGACAGAATAAGTCCAGAAGAAATTAGTACAGCAGGCAAAGTGAAGCTTAGGAAAAACTAGACCTCCATGTTCTCTGTCTTCTCTGGTGGACAGAGCTGACTGTGGGTCACTTAACAGGACTTCAGTCATTGTCCTGAAGCTTCCTCCTCCCAGGGAACTAGCACACTGCATGCACATGTGGCCTCAACAGTTATAAGCTAGCTAGTAGCATGTTTTCCTTATGACTCAGAGTAAAGAGTTATGATCAAGAAAACATGTCTTGTTTTCCTGGTATTAGCATTTGGCTTATATGATGGAGTAGTTTGGAGCTGTAGGTCAACTGACTTGCAACGCCAATCTCCTTGGGACTTGGCAGATTCTTCTTTGCTCAGGATAGAACACAGCAGTAGAACTACATGCTAAATAGGTGAACTTGACAAACAGCAGGCAATGGAAATAGATTCACATAGTTTTAACTAGGGAAATCACCTCTTGCTATCCACCAGGTTAGTCTCCCTGAAAGTATTCATGTCAGTTTTCCCTTCCACTTCTTTTAGAAGCCAAAAGCTGGCTGTGTGCAAAACATTGGTCTTGCCTATTTATCATGCCTTGCAGCTGAATGGCTCCCTATAAAATCGTATGTGTCTTTAATACCTGCTTGGATGCATTTTGTTGACTATTCTTGAAGGGAAGTGTCTGAGAACCATTTCTGAAATGCACAGCAATTTTCTCATTTTCTTTGGAAACCAAAGCCATTGTTGCCAACTTACCATGGATAAATATCTTGAAAATTAGATCATTTCCTCCAAAGCTGATGGTAGCAGCCTTAACTGTTTTTGTTTTTGTTTTCACTTGGGAAATAATATTTAAAATATTTGCAAAGAAATATTTCCAACAATGGAGAGAATTTCTTTTATCATATTAAGTACTGAAAGCATAGTTTCCTCCCATCAGATGGGATTTCACATAGAATCTCTAAGGGCAGCAGTAGAGTTTTTTCCTATTATTCAAAATCCATCTAAAGATGGAATATATTAAGGAAGACAATTTATATGTGAACTGTTCACAAATCCTTATTTTCTAGTAATAGAGTATTTTATTTTTCTTAAATAGCTATTCTGGTTCATTTTTTAAAATGGGTGGGAGGGCTGGGGATTGAACCCAGGGATATTCTACCTCTGAGCTACACCCCAGCCCTTTTTATTCTATATTTTTAAACGGGGTCTCCATAAGTTGCTGAGGCTGGCCTTGAACCTTCCATCCTCCTGTCTCAGTCTCCCAAGTACTGGGATCACAGGCATGTGCCACCACGCCAGGCCTGGTTCTTCTTTTAACTGATTGCTAATTTTTATAAATTGTTTAGCACCCTTCCATCCTCCCCTCCCCCATCTTCTCAGGTAACTTGTTGTTGTTTTCCGTTGGCGCTACCAAAGTATAATCAGAGACATAGATACAGAGTTACAGGGATACTTCCTCACAATACCCAGTGACAACTGCCCACATCTCCCTTTTAGTTTTTGTCTTGTTTCCACTTTCTTTTTAGAACACTTTGGACTGTAAGTTGACGAATTATTCTTGAGTATTGTCCCAATTAATGATGCAGGGCTATGGTCCCCTGAGATTTCTTGGCTTAGAGTTGGGTAGTTGTATCATTAGTGATTGGGTTAATGTGGAAAGAGGTGACTTCCAACTCCACCTAGATCCACTAAGAATCTTGAGCCAGTCTAGGTTCCTTCCAGTAGCCACTAAAAGGAAGTCCATTTGTGCACTCTGGCTGGGGAATCATAATAGGTAGATGACTGTGGAGGAAAGCTAGTCACCCAAGTAGAGATGGTGCCAGATGGCAAGCCTCCTAGGGTCCTCCAGTTGTCCTCCAGGCCAAGATCTTGAGTATATTGACAGAAAGTGAAACTCAGAGAGGTGGAGCGACTTGCTTGTCAGCCTTGGCAGAAGAGATTGAAACCTTCGGCCTGGTGTCTTTTAGAATGTGAACCTGAAGAAACAATGCATGGAATTTTCAAGTCCAGCTTGCCTGGACTATGCAGTGGCTTAGGATTCATTCAACCTGACTTCTGGAGTCACCTCTTGACTCCCATTCATTGCATGTGCTCCTGGGTCTCTGTCTCAGTTTCCCTATAAGTACAAGAGGGGATTGGATCCCATAATCTCTAGTTTCCCAATATCAACATTCCAGGATTCAAACCAAGCTTTACTGTAAACAAAGGAGAGAACCAACAGGGACTGCTTCCATTCAGCCTAGTTGCTGCCTCCAGTGCCTGCATTGCAGAAGGGGCTGCCCTCCCCCTGCATCTGCTATGCACACAGCACTGCTCTTCCAATGGGTTCCTAGGCCATCGGCTTAAAACACTTTGCAAGCTGGTGATGTGGAGCACTCCTGTAATCCCAGTACTTAAGAGGCTGAGACTGAGACCTCAGTGAGACACTGTTTCAAAATAAAAACAAATAGGACTGGGGGTATGGTTTAGAGATAGAATGCCCCTGGATTCAATACTCAGTATCACAAAAATAAAAAAAAAAATAGAAACACTTTGCAAAACTTTACTTGCCTGCCTCCACCTGCTGCTGTGACTGGCATCTGGACTCAAGTGTAATATGTTTACAAACTGCTTCTACACTCTGAGGTGATGGCATGCTACAAAGTCCAGTTAGAGAAGCAGGAAGAGGGACCAGATGCCCATTCTTTGTGATGGAAACAACCCCAAGCTTAAAACGGGGACCTTTTCCTCTGATGTTCAGTGCCTTTGAGAAGGAAGGGGGAAAGAAAGAGAGAGAGAGAGACCTACTAATAAGTTTCCTGGTACCCTCTGAAACAACCTCACCTTTGATGATTAGTGATGGCAAAGTTCAGAACAACTAAACCTACAGGCATTTATCACATGAGAAGCTAGCACCCATATTTTCTGGCCTTCTAGTTTAGATTGCCACTTTAAATCCTACAAAGTGTCTTTAAATTCTCAAAGTGTATGATGTTTATGACAAAGGGAAAGATGATGCGAAATAAGTCCAGTGATTACTTGTCTTAAAATCTCGACCTC
>PVLC010004407.1:16799-85651 GCA_004027655.1 Graphiurus murinus
AAAAAAAAAAAAAAAAAAAAAAAAAAAAAAAAAAAAAAAAAAAAAATCTCGACCTCATGTTATGTCAAAGGCTGGTTCTGCTGTACTGGAGTAAATGACAAGATCAGGATTGTCATGACTGTTGTAAGAAGCACTTGTTATACCCTCATTTCTTGGTGTCCTCAAGTTCCAGAAAACTCTATTCTCTCTTGGCCATAATGGGTGATCACTGTGTATTGTTCAGTTTTAGAGTCAAGTAAGTTTTCCCTGCATGGCCAGCTTGAGATTGTTTGCTCTCAATGGACTTGTTGGTTTGCACAATTCTTGGCTCTTTGAAGCAGTATTCTGTCACCTGAGCCCACTGCTCCAGAGCATGGGGCATTTGTACTTGCCAGGAAGCCCTGGCCCTGAGCTGATTTGCCACTGAGTGGCACTTAACATTATACGTATGTGTGTGCTGGGGGGGAGTCATTTTTAACCTCAGTGGTATGAAGAAATCCTGCAACCCAAAGTGGGGAGATTGGGGGTTCCTAGGGAACCGCATTGTCAAAAGTAGGATTCACCAAAGCTTAAGACAGTGCTGCACCAGCTTTGTAAGTTGTTCAGTGATCACATGGGTCACTGGGGACAAGGTTTTCAGCAGTGCTGTGTAGCAGCTAAAGAGAAAAGGTGTGTTGATGTTCCATTTTGAAAGAAGACAATCTTGCTTAATGTGGAGGATACTAAAAGATATTGCTTCATCCTTTCTCTACAAGGAACATCCTTCTAAAATCCTGAGTTAGAATAAGGCATAATAACAACTGGAGCTTGATAAAAACAACTTTATTTGGAGGTAAATCACATAGCATAAGTTAATCTATTGAAAGTAAAATTCATTATGTTTTCTTGTATTCACAGAGATGTGCAACCATCAACACCATTAATTCTAGGACATTTTCATCACCCTCAAAAGAATTCCATGCTCATCAATAGTCAGTCCACATAGCCCTAGCCCGAGGCAACCACTAAGTTAGTTTCAGTCTCTATGCATTTGTCTATTCTGGATATTATATATAAATGGAATCATATCATATGCGGTTCCCTGCAACTGTTTTCTTTCACTGAACACAAATGTTTCCAGCATTCGTTCATGTGCATGTGTCAGTATGTCTTTCCTTTTTAAGGTTGAATAATATTCCACTGTATGAACAGAACAGGTTTTGTTTCTCTCTCCATCTATCCATGAACATTTGGTTTGCTTCCATTTGATGCTATTATAAGTATTGCTACTATGAATATTCACATATAAGTTTTTGTGTAAAAATATCTTTTCAATTCTCTTGAGTATATACCTAGGAATGAAATTGCTGGATCATATGGCTACTCTATGTTTAACTATTTTCCATAACAGCTGCACTGTTTTACATTCCCACTAGCAATGTCTGAGGGCTCTAATTTTTCTACATCACCTTGAGCTTTTTAAAGTCAACTTTTCAAAACAAAAAATGATATTTTAGGATATTGATATATTTATTAGCACAAGACTATAATTATATGCCTTGCAGCTCTCTCTTGTACAGTGTCAAAACAGTCCTTTCAAATGCACAGAGATATTGAACAATGTATTATGCATTGCTGAGCTCATTTGGGCTCCAGCACACCAAATCATGGATACTTTAGGCCAGGTGACTCCTTTGGAAGGTTCTAGTAAAGCCCTTCACCCAAGCTTGAATCCACCTTGCAAATCCATTCAGCAGACAGTTTCTAAGACCATACTGTGTGCTCTGAGCACTCTGTGGCCACTGTCACAGAAAATATATTATTCTTTCCCTTGTAGGTTTACAGTCCAGAAGGGGAGCCAGATACTAGACACATATCTCCTGTCGAGGGCAAGGGGGATGCAGGGAGCCCATGTACAGTGGCTCTTCCTATGCACCCTGTGGGCTCACTGGACAGCCAGCAGAATGCTCTTTGTATGTTGCTTAGCCCAGTATCTGTCTCACAGCAAACACCCAAAGGTAGCTGTTGTATTTCTGTATAGAACTTTGCATTTTACACATGGGGAAACTGAGTCTCAAAGTTTATGCAGCATTGCCAGAGCCCCAGAATTCATGATTGAGCAGCCAACATTCTTAACCGTGGGCCCTGCCTATGAGGCTGCAAAGCCCTAGCTATACTGCCATCTAGAAGCCAGCCCTTGCTAACTCTTAACTGCCTGTCTCCAGTTTGAGCTCTTTCTGCCTCTCCCAGGTTTGATTTCCTGAACCAGCATATCCTATTTGACCCATGCCCTTGCATAATACTAAGGGTTTTTTTATGACAGGTATTAATTAGGAACAGTTAGCTGGTCCCTTGTAGAGCAAGGTAATCTGTTGTAATTAGACCCCAAAGTTGCCATGACTGTGCCACTGGGTTAGGGGGTCTATTGCTCATGCAGCATTGTCTGCCTATCAGCAGTTGTGTACTTCTTTCTGCCATTCAAGCTGGAAGACTGGCATGTAGGAACAGCCCCAGCATCCTCGTCTGTTTGCCATTGGCCATCAAGTCATCCAAATTTTCCTGCCCTTGCTTCCCAGCCATGGGCCCAGCCAGTACACAGGCATGCTGACTGTGGTAGTGAGGGCTAGAGAATCAGGCCTTTGTTCAGGAAGCACTGGCCACTACCCCCCACCTGACCTGTCCCCTTTACGTTGGCTCTGGGGGTCACACAGGGACAAGGCATGAAATCAATAGAGTGAAGTCTTTAAAAGCCAAGGTGGCATTTTTTTCCTTTTGCCTTTTTTCTTTAGGGCTGAATGGGCAGCTTGTGTGATGCTGATAGGTTTTGTGTTGCCTGCCCTGTAATTAGACCTGGGCCTCCATCTCCCAACAGACGGGAGATGCCTGGGAATTAGTGATAGCCTCTGGTATCTGTGGTCTCATTTTCCCTTCTTCATTTGGGTGTACTATATATTATATGCTTTTTTGTCTTCATTGGAGTGTATCTAGACCCTAGTTGTTGAGTGAGATCACATCCAGAGCCTGAAGCTTGGCCCCTGAGACACCGAGGAAATATTTGGGTGGGAATTGTTTTTTAAAAAATAAAAAGGTGGGTACAAATATTTATACATTGCTTGAACAAAGAATTCTATGTAGAAAATGTCTCAGAAGCAGTAAGAAGAATCAATAATCTTGGATTTGGATGTCGAACTCTCTTTTTAAGAAGCATTTAGCATCTTATTTGGAAATGATGAGATTCACAGAGAGTTGCAAACATAGTACAGAGAGCCCTCCCCTTCATCCAGTTTCCCCCAAAGTTACATCTTACATAACAATGCAATATCAAAACCAGGAAATCAATACCAATAGAGGATTTTGTAAACAAATTATAAACATTTATAGTAAACATTTTATGTTTTAAATCTTTGTATTTAATATTTCATGTCTCTGGATATATATCCAGGAGTTCAGTTGCTAGTAGCTACATATTTAGTTTTTATTAAAAAATACTACCCAACTATTTTTCAGAGTGGCTGTACCATTTTATATTCCAACCAGCAGTGGACATGTGATCCAGTTTCTCCACATCCTCACCAGCATTTGGCATTGTTCCTATTTTTTTCTAAAAAGAAAATTCACATAACAAGTTATGGGCATTTAGAAGATTCACAATGTTATGCAACTATCTCCTCTATCTAATTCCTAAATATTTAAATCACCCCAAATAAAACCCCATAGTTGTTCAACAGTTAGTTCCCATAATCCCTGGCAACCACCAATCTGCTTTATGTATCTGTGGAGTTACCTATTCTGGATATTTCAAATAAATAGAATAATGCAATGCATGATCTTTTGTGACTGACTTCTTTCACTTAGTGTAACATTTTCAAGATTCACCCATATTGTAGCATGTATCAGTACTTTATTCTTCTTTATGACTGAATAATAGTCCATTGTATAGATATGCCCAATTTTTTATTCATTTATCTATTAGTGGACATTTGAGTTGTTTACACCTTTTATTATGGTGAATAGAACTGCCACCGTAAACAATTGCTTTGAAATATTTGAGTACCCATTGTGATTGCTTTGGGTATAAAGCTGGAGTATAATTGTGGGGTCAAATGGTAATTCTATGTTTAACTTTTTGAGAAACCACCACACTGTTTTCCACAGCAGCTGCAACATTTTGCATTCCCACCAGCAATGTATGAGGGTTCCAATTTCTCCACATCCTCACCAACCCTCATTTTCTGTGGTATTTTTTATCCTAGTGGGTGTAAGGTGATATCTCCTTGTGGTTCTGATTTGCAGTTCTCTAATGACTAATGATGTTGAGCATTCTTGCACATATTTGTTGCTATTTATATCTTCTTTATGGATATACCTATTCAAGTCCTTACTCTACTTTCTTATTGTTGAGTAGTAAGGGTATTTTGTATAGTCCTTATCAGGCCTATGATTTGCAACTGTTTTCTCTCATTCTATAGGTTGTCTTATCACTTTCTTGATAATACAAAAAGTTTTTAATTTTGATGAAGAAGAGACTGTTCTTTTCTCCATTGAGTGGTATTGACACCCTTGCTGAAAATCAATTATCCATGGATGTATGGCTTTATTTCTGAAATCTCAAGTCTATTCCATTGGTCTATATATCTGACCTTATACCAGCACTACACAACTTTGTTCTTTTCAATATTGCTTTGAGGCAATCATATTATTTTTATTCTTTGCCTGTTAATATTGAATATTGAATCAGATACGCACCCACCAGAACAAACCCAACTTGATCATGATATGTAATTATTTTTATAAATTTCTAAATCTTTGTTTAGGATTCTTCTGTTTATAAGAAACATTGGCACTGGTCATGGTGGCACATGCCTGTAATCCCAGTACTTGAGAGGATCACAGGTTTGTAGGCCTCACCAACTTAGCAAGGTCTCTACAACTTAGTGAGATCCTGTTTCAAAAATTAAAAATAAAACAGGGCTGGGGTATAGCTTAGAAGTAGAATGTCCCTGGGTTCAATCCTCAGTACCACAAAAAAAAAAAAAAAAAAAAAGGAATAACGGTCTGTAGTTTTTCTCTTTTGTACAGAATTGTCTTTAATGCCATAATAATACAATGACCTGGGAAGTGTTCCCTCCTCTTCTTTTTTCCGAAAGAAGTTATGTCAAATTGGTGCTAATTCTTCTTTAAAGAATTGGGATGAAGCCAGGCGTGGTGGCGCACGCTTGTAATCCCAGCATTCGGGAGGCTGAGACCGGAGGATCTGGGTTCTCGGCCAGCCTCAGCTACCTAGTGAGGCACTCCGCAATTTAGTGAGACTCGGTTTCAAAATAAAGAATAAAAAATAGGGCTGGGGGTATAGCTCGGAGGTAGAATGCCTCTGAGTTCAATCCCCAGTACCACACAAAAAAAAAAGAATTGGGATAATTCTCTGGTGAGTACTTCTGGGCTTAGAGCTTTCATTTGAGGAGTTTTAAAAATTATGAATTTATTTTTCATAATTACAAGTATTTTAATATTTTATGTTGGGCAATTTTGGTAGTTTGTGCATTTATAATAATTAGTCCATTTCATTTAAATTTCCAAATGTATGTGTGTAGAGTTATTCGTAGTATTCCCTTATCCTTTTCACATCTGCACAATCTGTAAGTCATATTCCCTTTTTCATTCAAGATATTGAGAATTTGTATTTTCTCTTTTTTTCTTTGTCAAATTAGATGATTAATTTGTCAATTTCATTAATTTTGTCAAAGAACTTTTTCCCATTGGGTTTATCTTAGTTGGTTTTCTGTTTTCAAAAATATCATTTGATGTTTTGATTTTTTATTGTTTCCTTCCTTCTGCTTGCTTTTAGGTTTATTTTGTTCTTCTTTTCCTAAGTGCTTTAAGTTAGAGGGTAGATTATTGATTTTATGTTTTCCCTCATTTCCAATGTCAGCATTTAGTGTTATAAATTTCGTTCTTAGCATACCTTTACCTGTGTTCCACAAACTTTGATATATTTTATTATCATTCAGTTCAATGTGTTCTTAATTTTTTATTCACACCTCTTTGACCAAAAATTTTTAAAATGTATGGATGCACTTTTTAAAAACAATTTTATAAGTGCATTGCAATTATACATCATAATGAGTTTTCATGTAATACAAACATACATGCACACATCTCTTGGTACATTTCCTTCCATATCCCACCCCACTGTCCCCTCTTTCCTCCCTAAACATGTTAGTGAAACTGATAGTAATGCCTTCATATATTGTCATAGTATGTACTTTAGTTTCTAAGTGTTTGAAGATTTTCATGTTGTCTGTTACTGATTACTAATTTGATTCCATTATAGGCAGAGAAAATACCATGTGCTATTTTCTGTTCTTTTAATTTTTGTGGATTGTTTTATTACCCAAAATATGTCTTTTTGGTATATATTCATTGGAAGCTTGAAAAGAATATAAATTTTATTGTTTTTCAGTGGAGCATTCTATAAATATAAATTAGGTCTGATTAAATCCTGTTGCTGAGTTTTTCTATATGTTGCTGATGGTATATAGGTGTTGTATCAATTGTTGAGAAAGGATGTGAAATATCCAACTATAAATGTTAATTCATCCATTCTCCCTTCAATTCTAATAACATTTGCTTCCTATATTTTGAAACTCTGTTGTTTGGAGTATAAATATTTAGAATTACTTTTATCTTCTTGGTGAACTGACCCTTTTATCTTTATGTAATATCCTTCTTTGTCTCTGATAATTTTCTTTGCTCTGAATGTTATTTGATATTACCAGAGTACCCCTGCTATTTTAAGTCAATGTTTATATGATATATCTTTTTTCATCTTAATTTCAGTCTTCCTGAATAGTTATATTTGAGGCAATCTTCTTTCTTTCTTTTTTATTTATTTATTTTTTGTGTGGTACTGGGGATTGAACTCAGGGGCATTCTGCCTCCGCACTATACCCCCAGCCCTATTTTTTTATTCCTTATTTTGAAACAGGGTCTCACTAAGTTGCAGAGTGCCTCACTAGGTAGCTGAGACTGGTCACGAACCCAGATCCTCCAGTCTCAGCCTCCCAAATGCTGGGATTACAAGCATACGCCACCACGCTGGGCTGAGGCAATCTTCTTTCAAGCAGTGTATCAATAAAACATATTTTAATCTTTCTTGCCAGTCTCTGCCTTTTAATTGGTATATTTATGCTATTTTACTTAATTACTTATTGATGTTAGTGCTCAATCTACCAACTTAATTTTGTTTTCTGGGGGGTTTTTTTTGTTTTGTTTTTTTTCTCTATGGCTTTTTTTCTATTTCCTTTTTTCCTGATGTACTGTGGTACTTGAACAATTTTTGGAATTCCATTTGATTCATGTATAGTGTTTTTGAGTGTTTCTTTTTCGTATAACTTTTTAGTGGTTGCTCTAGATAGTACAGTGTGTGTGTATGTGTGTGTGTGTGTGTGTGTGTGTGTGTGTGTTGCAGCTTATAATGTTGTCAACATTTTACTAGTTTGAGTGAAGCGTAGAAACCTTACCTCTCTTTCTACTCCTTTACCTACCCCATTTATAATGTAATTGTGTTTAACATTTCTTCCACATAGATATAGAACCATATGAGGCAATGTTAAAATTTATACTTCAACCATCAAATATAATTTAGAAAACTTGAGCAAAGAAGAAAGTCTATTTTATTTATCCATATTGGTTTTTATAATCTTTTTCCATTGTCTTATTTCTGGCTAATGCTCAAGATTGCTTCTTTTGCTATTTGTTTTCTGTTTAGAAAACTTCCTTTAAGCATTATACAGTAGAGATCTATTGTTGACAAGTTCTTTTAGTTTCCCTTCACCTGAGAATTTCTTGATTTCTCTTCCATATATGAAGCATATTTTCACTGAGTATAAGATTTTAGGTTGACAGTTCTCATTTTTAAGTACTTGAAAACTATTGTGTCACTTCCTTCCAGTTTTCATGGTTTCTGATCAAATATCTGCTGTCATTCAAATTGTTTCCCCCATATGTAGAGTGTCATTTCTCCATCACTACTTCACATTTCAGAACTTTGGTTATGAAAGGTCTTGGAGTGGATTTCTTTTGATTTACATTTTTTGGAGTTCACTCATCTTGAATTTCCAGGTTTATATATTTTGCCTAATCTGGGAAGTTTTCAGTCATTATTCTTTAAATATTTTTTCAGGCCCATTCTCTCCCTCTTCTCTTTCTGGAATTACAGTAGCATGATTGCTAGGTCTTTGGTTCATAATCCCAAATGTTCCCAAATCTCTATTCAGTTTTTTTTCCAGTCTACTTTCTTTCTGTCATCCAGATTGGGTGATTTCTGTTGTTTCATCTCAATTCTTTCCTCTGCCCTTTCCATTATCCTTTTCATCACATCCATTGAGTTTATTTCAGTTACTGTATGTTTCATTTCTAAAGTTTCTATTTGGTTCATTTTATATGCTTTGTTTCTTTTCTGAGAATTCCCATTTCTTTTAGACTTTCTAGTTTTTGTTTAAAACATGGTTGTAATTCTTAGCTAAAACATTTAAATGACTACTATTTTAAAATCTTTGTCAGATAATTCTAACATCTGTGTCATCTTGGTGACACATCTTTTGATAATATTTTTCATTCAGCTTTCAATCTTCCTGGTTCTTGGTATGACAAGTGCATTTCTATTGAAACCAGGACATTTTGGATATTATATTAGATAATCAGAACTTATTTAAATCTTCTGTTTCAGTTGGCTTCTTCTGATACTGCTCTGACAAGGAAGAAGGGGTACCATCTTATTTCTACCAGGTTCCCCATTTAACCTTCATTAACATCAGGGAAGTTAGGGCTCCTCATTTCTTCTGGGCAGGAGTGAGAGTTCAAAGTCCCCACTAGGTACTTAGGCATCTACTGATACCACCCTAGTGGGGGTGGAAGAAGCACCCCATTCCTGCCAAGTAGGGGTGGAGTCAAGGCTCCCTGCTTGGTCTTCGATGATGGGATGGAATGGACTGCAATGTTTTCTCTGCTGCTCAGTTGAATTAGAGCAGAATTGTCTAAAAGTTTTCTGTCTTTCTAGGCTACACCTCTCTGCGTCTTTTGGCTGATAAGAACAGACTTTTTGTCTGTGCTCATTGACATTCTGTGCTGCTGGGGTTTTTTGTTTGGTTTTGTTTGTTTGTTTGTTTTTAGCTCCAGATCTGGAATATATGAGGCAAAAGAAAACCTGGGGAACTTACCAGTGCCTCCTTCCTTAGATGCTTAGGTCCCTTGCCAGTCTACTGTCCCTTCACTTTGGAGGGTCTTTTAGTGTTTATTTTATATCTAATATTAATACTCAGTGGAAGAATGAGGGGAATTATTCTTTCTCTCCAAAGGGGGAAATTTGGACATTGGGAACATAAAGTCTGAAACTCTACTGCCAAGAAGGTTTATGGTAAAGAAAGCTGTACTCATATGTAAATGTCTCAGCCAGCAGAGCTCCTATCTCATGTCTCCCTCATGAGAAAACAAAAGGCAAGCTTTACCTGAGTTTACCTGTCTCCCATCCATCATGCAGGGCATGCAATAGAGTGGTCATGTTCAAAGCCTGCTCCTTCGGTTTCCTGTAAAGCAATGCTCCATGATTTTGTGAGCCCCTCCAACGCTCCTTGCTCCCTTCCAGTTTCAGTTGGGCTTCAAACTATTGATCAGAACACTGAACTGGGTACTAGAAACACCAAAGTTGGTGTCTGCTCCTCTGTATGTCCTAAGGCTTATCTAGTGGAGTGAAGGGGCCCTAATCCATCTCTAGATCCAACTGCCATGTTTTCCATATAAGGAAACCAAGTCTCAGAGAAGGGAAGAGCATTTCATTTGGTCCCACTGCATATCACTCAAAAGCAAAGTCACACCTAGAACCCTCATTCCCCATCTCTATCCCCAGCGTTATTTTAGCCATACCCATTCCTCTGTCCGCCATTCAACCTCCATCTACTCCATGGCCAAAAACTGTCATTTTGTTTCCTACCAATGGCCTCACAGAGGTGTCACTCATCCCTGGAGGTGGGGTGGTACATGAGGGTGGTGAGTGGGAGAGAGGCAGGAGAAGAGATGTGTCTGACTGCACACAAACCTGTCCTCAGAGACAGTCAGTGGTTCATGGGGTCAAGGGTCTCATCTTCATATCTGAAAGACAATAGATTTTTTTGTCTCCTAAAGCCCTGTGTCTAGGTCCCTTGGGAAGCACCTGCATATCAAACAATGGATGACTGGAAAAGTCGGAATGTCACCAAGAACATGCTTCCCAATTTCACCATGGTGGGAAATCATCAGGAGCCCCGAAAGCCCCAGGAATCGGTCAGAAAATGGGCCATGGGGGGAGGGGGTATTGAATGCTCTAACCTTAAACTTTAACATGAGATGTGTTATTGTGCAAAGTCGATGGTGGAAAACAATCCAAAATATAAGGAACTAGAACTTGGTGTAGAAAAGATCTAGGAAATGAGCTCCCCCCACCCCTTGTGGGTTTGTGGAAGAGCTGGAAAGAGAGTTTAAAGCTCTACCTGGATTCCCAGTGATTCCCAGCAATCTCGGTGCTGCACTCCTTCAGTGAGAAATAAAAAATGAAAGTGAGGAAAGAAGATCCCACTTTTTCTCTTTATAGAAACCAGCCAGAATGCCAAGCACTAGACGTATGTCACATTAGCTTCCCAATATGCCTGAGAACAAGAAGCAAGCAAGGAGGGTACATAGAGGGAGTCCTCTCTAATTCTGGCCCTCAGGCCAATTTCCAACTCAATTGATAAATTTCTGCTTTCCTCCCTCAGAATCCAGACATCATCCAAGTGTCTGAAATTCCACATTAAAGATTATAGTGGCAGTTCTAGGGACCAAGATGATGACAGAAGGGACTGTGAGTTCATTGGTTGGTTGGATATGATTATTGTCAAATAAAGTCTACAACATCACCAGTCTACCAAGATTAGCTTGGTAAGCAGGAGTTGGAGCACACACAATGGCTGTTATTTCAGGGTCCTGGGCCCACAGAGGAGTGGCTCACTTAATCTCCGAAATTAATAGAGCAGAGAAGAAATGACTCTTATAGAGTCATGGGTCTGCTTCCTTTCTGTTCAAAGAACTGGAAGCCCTGGTCTCTGAGGTAATGGTATGTCACGTAACCAGAAGACCTGTCTTCTCCCATTCCCAGGGCAATCTCCTTTCTGTTTATATTAGGATTCCCATGTGTGCCCAGGCACTGGGGGAGGCAACCAAATCACACTTCTCTTTGTTTCTTTCATGTCAACAATGTATTGAGACTGTGCTGTTAAATTGAGCATGTAGATATTTCTAAAGCTTTGTTCACTGGAGCCCCAGCTCTCACAGAAATAGCAGTCAGATGGGATGGCAAACATGGAGTGATTACTTGGCCAGTGACCTTTCCTTCGATCTGTCAGCCTGCAGTGAAGCATTTTCCATCAAGGAATCTAAACTCCATCCTAACTACCCTTTTCATTTTGTGCTTTTATGGTCAATAGTTTAGTCAGTCAAGGAAACCCCCTGGTAATACCTTGGAGTCAAGAATCAGCTTCAGCATGACTTCTTTAAACTGATGCATGTATTCCAAGGAGCATTATTCTTAGAATAGATACCCAGAGCAGCCATCCCTGCCCTCACCCTGGAGAATCTGTTATTGCTCACACCATGTCCAGGCTTGGCTTCTCCTGGTAGATGACCTTCAGTGCCCTTTGCAACCCTTGCCAAAAATTCACCTTTACTGCTTTAGAGTCCCACCTTGGACTTAATCAGAATTCTTCTTCCTCTTCCATGATAAATTTTGTTCTCCGTCCTTGACTCTGAATGACCTGTTTTCAAAACACCACACTGTTTTTAGAAGTCCAAAGATATGCCCCAGTTGAGTAGATCCAAAAAATATGCCTCAGGCTCAGCAGGCAGCTCCCTCAGACAAGTCTTCTTCACAGTGGAAACCACACCTGTCTTCTTGGAAGACACATATGGCCTCCAAAGAGGATGACATTGAGAGAGCCCATGCGTTTGGCTGGACCAGACAGGTGCTGCTGCTGCTACCATCAGTGAGCAGCCAGGCTAGCCTTTGGTGTGACATGAGAGCAGCTGAAGTTTGGTGGCTGGTCAACTCCTGGGACCTCAAGAAGTTACCCTGTGCTAAGTGGAACTCTGTTCCATGTGCTGAGGACCTCAGAAGCCATGTGCTTATGGACTGAGGGACAGAGATTGACAGATGAAAATCAAAGTGGCCTTGGGAGTTCACCAATATACCTTCTGTCCAAGCAAGTTACTATAGGGCCTAGAGAGCTAGCAGCAGAGGAAGTTCCTTTGCAGGATCTGGGCTTGTATCTTCAGGGTGCGGTCTTAGTGGGATCTCAGGTATTCCCATTGTTTGCTCTCCTGATGCTCAGTAACATCAAGGGGTGACACTCTGTATTCTGGAAACCATGTGCATCTAGAAGCACATTGCTTACACCATTCCCCCACATCTGAAAAGCATAGTTAACACAGAGTTCTGCTTTGGGCACTCAGCTCAACTGGTTCTCTTGATACTTCCTGAAAAGAAAACTAACCACAATCCATGTCTCAAACCAAAGTCTTGAAATAAAATTCTATTAATCACAGAGGTAAGTTATTTTTAAACAAACATCCCTGGGATTTACATGTAAATAATTGAGAGCCTCCCTCCCTTGCAGGAAAATGTGCATATGATCTATTAGCTATTCTAACCTAAGACCAAGACTCAGGACACTAGGGTTCTAGTCTTCCATCTGCTCCTAAATACCTATGGGGTTTTGTCTATTCTCTGCTCTCTTTGAGAATGAAGTTCAGATTAACCAAGGGCAGCATTAACTAGGTGATATGCACTTTGCTAAGCATTTGGGAGACACTGTCTCCTGTGATCCTCATGATAATCCTTAGAGGAAGAGGCTCTCAGTCTCTCCAGGAAACTGAGACTCAGAGAGGTTAAGCAACTTGACCTAAATGGACCTAAGAAGTGGCAGACCTCAGAGTCTACTATCCTCATCACTGTGCTGAAAACCACCCGTGATAGATGGATGCATGTGTCATAAGAAATCTCAGCAATGTAAATACTTTTTCAGCCTCATTCATTCATTTATTAGGCAGCATAATTGCTTAGTGACTGTTGATATGGGAAAAGGAGGAGCTTTGCCTTTGGGGCATCTATTCAAGGTAAATAAGGAATGCAGCCTATGCAGTTTGTGTGTGGAGTCTTAACAGGAGGAAGAACCATAGGTCCTTCCCTTTGAAGTTAAGATCTTGAGTTCTTCCCTAGCTCAGTTGTTCAATTGAGTACCAATGTGAGACTCTCAAAGACATTAGCCCCTAGCTTGTCTCCTCACTCCTAAATGAAAGTGGGCCTGAGATGGTGAGAGAGGATCCCTCAGTGTAGCACACTGTGTGGAGATTTATTTGGATGGCTGAAAAAACACTTGCCCTATTCTAAATCTCCCTTCTCTGTGTACTGGTGACCTTAGAAATGTATATGCCTTGAAGGTCATTCAGTACCTCCTTCTGTAGTGTGTGATTGGGTCCAAGATTTGTGACTTACAAAAAAGTGCTGGACCCAGTAAGATCTTAGACTTTATCCCAGGGTTAAGACTAATTATTTGTAAAACCTTGAACAAGTCTTCTTCCTCTTGAGGTCAGAGAGCATGGGTGGGAGCTCTAAAGGCCAGTCTGTCTGTGTCCTTCTGCCACGTTTCCAGGGCCCCTTCTGTGTACTAGGCTCCAGAATCCAGAATTCCAGTCTAGAAGAAAATTATTCCCAGACTTCCTTCTCTGGGAACAAATCTACCCTGCTGTGAAGTTGGTGGTGAGACTGGGAGAGAAGAATGGTTCAGTGGCTCTCTCATGCAAGGTACTTTCTGTGCAATACGTCTCTTGCTCCTGTCATACAAAGATTGAGACTTGGGATTGATTCTTGGGAGGATAGAGACCTCTCCAGTGTCACACAGGTGGGAGTTCATAGAGTCAGATCTAATATTTCTCCCACTTTGCTGCTTTCCATTCCCTGATTAGTAACTCAGATATCCATGGGGACTTCTGTAGGCCACTCACAACTCTAGGTGATTAGGCTAGAGCAGTGGGTGGATAAAACAGAGTATCCGATTTCCTAGAACTTTAATCCCAGTGGGAAACAGCCTATAAACAGGTAAAAAGTAGAAGCATCTTTACTTCACCTGGTACCTCCCTGGAGCCTTCTGATCATCATTGTCTAATGCCTACATTGGCAGGAAACCAGACTGCTTCAAAATCTATGGGAAGATAGAGACAGTCAGCTAGGAGTGGGAGTAGCTCAGAAGTCTTGAGAAGAGGCCCAGGTTCAGGGGTGGAGTCATTGCCAGTATCTTCAGATTCACTCAGGCTATTGGCATAAGAGGGGTACCCATATTTATGGGCCCCACTGTCAAAACCTAGGGGGCCCCAGGAACCAGCTCATCAAGGAGGCAGCTATCCCTGAAACTTCTTGAGCTCTTGAATGAGCCTGTGGGCCTCAGCCTGCACATGGGTAAAGTGTAGGCCTAATCACTGTGCTTTCTGTCTATAGCAAAGTTTCAGGGATGATGATGAGCACAAAGGTGGGTGTGTTCTAAAGCACACAGGATATGTCTGATCCTAGCACTCATTATATTGATCAGAGATTGGCATTGGCTCAGAATTTTTCCTAAAAGAAAGGTGATGGAGAGTGTGTCCTTGGAGCTCAGATAGGAACACAGAGGAGCCCCGAGTATGCTGCAGCCTCATCAGCAGCCCACTGCACCAAGCAGAGATAGATGTATGGTGCAGCTCTGAGTATTCTGGGTCAAGGCCCGCAGTGTGTATGTGCTTTGCTATTTTGGGGATCCTCCCCATGGAGCACGCAGCTGTTCACTCCCTTTACTCCTCCTCCTTCTCCTGCAGCAAAGGGCCCTTTCCTGTTCCAGGCAACCCACCACGGGAGGAAGCCAGGCAGAGGGGTTGCCTGCAGACAGATCTCTTCCTCAAGGGCTAAGCACTGTTTGGCTTGCAAGAAACCACTGGGCTTGGCATCTGGGTCCTGCCTGGGTAGCCCAGCTCAGCAAATTGGTGACCTGCAAATCGCAGTCTGCTGAAAGGGGAGGATTCTGGGAAGGGAGCTCCATTTGGCAGCTGGCTCCCGTGGGCATCTGGGAGCTTGATTCTGCCTATTTCTAAACTTGCAAGAGCCCATGCTGGCCTTGTCTGCATTCCTACCTAGCCCCTTACCCCTCTTTCTGTGATATTAGGCCCAAGACAACAAGTTTCTTGAGGCAGAAGTGACCAAGCAAGCGTAGGGGACATTGTCAGACCCCAACTCCCAAGGTAGGGTGGCAGGAGAGCCCACCAAGCTAAACATCAGGTCCCACTCCCTTCTAGGGAGTGTGCAAACTTGGGAGCATACCCTGGGGGTGTGGGTCTGTGGTACCCGAAACTTTGGGCTGGCCTGTGCAGACTGACACCTCCTGCTTTCACTGAACAGCCCCAGCTACAGAACTCAGTGTCTATCTTATTACAGAGAGCTATTTGGGTCACAAGCTGCCTCTGGGGTGCTTTGTTCCAGACTAGGGGGTGGGGAGCATGTGCTTCTCAGGTCTGGGCTACAGATTCTGATTTCTGCAGTGAATATAGAATAATGTGTCAAAACCCCTCCCTCCTCCACTCTGCCTTTCCTTCCCTCCCTTCCTTCCTGCCTCTCCCTTCTCATCTCCAGACCTCCTCCCTTCTCACAGATAGCCATCCCCTAGATTCCAAAGTTAGGAAAGCAGGCATGAGCCACAGACCAGTGGACCTGACCACTGTGGGAGAGACCCAAGGCCCAGGCATGGCTGCTTCTGTCATCACCTGCTTCCCTCCTGCCACCCCCTCAACCACCCTCTTGACACAAGCTTGCCTTTGTATGCCTCCCTTTAGTTCCATAGGGTTCAATCACCCCCTCCCTGTACCACACCCAGAGCTCTTTCTCCACTTCCACGGCAACCTGGGGCTGGTCAAGGCAAGTCCTGGTTCCTCGCTGCTCTTTCCTTGAGCTCCTGCACCCTTATTCCCTCACAGCTGTGTCTCAGCACCTGACACATAGTAAGTGCTCATGAAGCAGGGACTGTACTACCTGGCCCTGACTGAAAGGTCCCTTTGAAATTGTCCAGGACATCTGCCTTGTTGGACACAAGAAGCCAGGGGCACACAGAGGTCATGAGCACAACAGTTTTTGGGCTATCACCTTCTCCAGTGGATAATTCTGGTATCTACAGTTGCTAGCTAAGCTGTGTCATGGAGGCTAGGTGTTTCAGGGATGCAGAGATGGGTAGGAAGCAGCCTGGCCTTCAGAGAGTGTGGTAGGGTGGAAGGCCTCACAAGCCAGCTGACCTCGCAGTTGGTCAGAGCACCTGGGATAGGGGCAGAACAGTTGGAAGGTGAGACCATAGTATTACAGAACCCTGTGAAGGCCCAATGGCACAGGAAGTGTTTTAATCCACTGCACAAAATGCAAATTGTACAGTGGCAGACAAAGGCTGTGAGAGCGAGTTCCAAAGGAGTCCTGGAATCCAGGAGATCTCCCTGGAACCCATGGGGTACTCACCAACAGTTGCACAATAATAAGTGTCATTAGGTGAAGCATGACATGTGGGGTAGCTACAGAACTCACACAGTTCACATGGTCATGTAACTTGCACTATGATAAAAATGTTTAAGTTTTTCAGCTCAAAAAGGTTGTTCGTGCACTCTCTTTGCGAACAATAGGCCTGCATGGTCACCCACAGTGCAGCAAGAGCCCTTTGGAAATTCCTTATTTCCCAGGGGGAAGAGGCTCAGATTCACAGATAGGACTGGAAGCTGTGTGCAACCTGAAGCAGGTTGGTAAATGTAGTTGTGTTAGCACAAAGCCCTGCCCAGCCCATACACACTGTTTACCACATAGAGTTATAGAGTCTGCCACAGGAACTATATGGCCTGCAGAGCTTCAGATAGTCACTATCTAGGCCTTTCCAAAAGAAGTTTGCCACACTTTATCCAGGTCACTGAGTGTGCGTGTGTGTGTGTGTGTGTGTGTGTGTGTGTGTGTGTCCGCACACACGTTTTCCTCACAGCCGTGGCTTCCCCCCAGTACATGGCTACTCCCCTCAGTACCCACCTAGGATCAAATCACAGGGTCACTTGTCACCCCACGTGCTGGTCTCCCCTTTGCCAGAGCAAGTCCCAAACCCACACTCTGTATCACACCCTTCTTGACAGTTCTTACTTCTGCAACCCTTCTGTTTCCTTTGTTGCTGTTTTGATACTTTTATTGGTGCATTGTAATTATATATAATAGTGAGGTTCAAAGTGATAGAAACATACAAGCACATAGCTCTTGGTATGTTTCTCCCCACATCCCACCCCACACCCTCCCTCCTCCTCTCACCCCATAAATGTTAGTAAGATTGGTAGAGATACCTTCATACATGGGCATAGCATCATTTGAACTGTTTCCTTCATCAATTCTTCCTTTTCCCCTCCCCATCCCTTTCTACTATGCTATTGGTCTCTCTCCTCATTTATCTGAAGTCCCTTTTGTTTCTTATTTTCTCTGTAGTTTCCACATGAGAGAAAACATATGTTCCTTGACTTTCTGAGACTGGTTAATCTCACATAGCATGATAGTCTGTACTTCCACTTTTTTGTTTTTTGTTTCTTTTCTTTCAAAGCAGACTCTTTATTTGTTTTGTTTTTGTTTTAGAATGTTATCAGTGCAATATAATTATACATTGCAGGGAGATTATAAATGTTCTGCTTTCTTCCTGTAACATTTATTTCTCCTCTCATTGGCAGAGAGCTCTTTCACAAACTCCGAACTTATCTTTCCTCTGCTTCCCCCTTCCCCCTCATGGCTTCACGCTGCAAACAAAATACAATTCAACCCCCTACTCATGGCTTGCAAGGTTCCTTTGCTAGCAAGCACATGGCTACTTCTATAGCTCACTGTGTGCCAGACACACGGGCAACCTGCTGGTTCCTGGACCGGGCCAAGAGCCTCCCTTCTAGGGCCTTCCCCCTTGACGCCCTACTGCCTGTGGTGCTCTGCCCTAGTACTTCTCTGGCCTGCCCCTTCCTCTACTTTTACTTGACTGATTCCTCCTTAGAGTCCCCCCACCCCAGTCTATCACATTGCCATTTTTTTTCAAACTTCTGAAGAATACTGCTTGCCCTGATCTTGTTCCTGTTGTTTGCTTATTGTCTACCTCACTAGAATTCCACCCCCATCCCCTACCTGGCCCATGCTCATTCCAGTGACACCCTCTCTAGCTGCCTCTGTTCCTAGAATCAGCTCCAGGTGTTGAAGTTGTCTAGTGTTAGAACTGCCTGTGTGACTGTGTAGAGAAAGCCAAAAATTTTCTTGCCTCTCTTCTTCCCTCAAGTACAGCCTTTAGGGCATAGAACAATGGACTTGGCCTATATAAAACACCTTCAGGAAGCCAGGCCTGAACACCAACACCCAGCACCTGCTTTATGAATAGATGGCTTCACACAGCTGAGTGTATAGCAGCTAACTGCTCTCCAACCCCCCCCCTTTTTTAGGCAAATGACATCTAAGGAACTCAAATTGCCTTGCCCTTTCCTGTAGTTAAATCTGACATAAATTACTTTATTTGGCATCACATTAACAAACACAAATCTCTTGTGTTTTCTCCAGTAATTCAGCCTCGATTTCCCAGATAAGGAAAAATAAAGTATGAATGACTGCAAGGAGACAAACTGTTTTGAGGTTTCTTCCTCTGGCCCAGTCAGGGGAGCTTCTGACAGAGCAATATAACAAGAAGGAATATCTTGTAGAACACCACCAGCACTGCCACCTTCAGCATCGACACCGTGTCTGCCACTGCCATCGCCTCCACTACCACCACCATCAACACCATTATCATTTCTACCACTGGAACCACCACTGCAATTACTCATCACCTTGGCCACTTCCTCTTTCACCATTATTCCCACCACTACCATCCACCACTGTCATCACCTCTGCCACCCTTATCACTTCAACCACCACCTTCATCACTATCAACACCGACACCATCATCCCCACTTCCATCATCCCCACTTCTACTGATACCATCATTAATATCACCATCATATCTACTACCCCACTACCACACCTACCTCTCTCTCTTTCTCTCTCTCTCTCTCGCTCGCTCGCTCGCTCGCTCGCTTTCTCTCTCCTCTCTGTCACACACACACACACACACACACACACACACACACACAGGCCAACAGTTATATGACACTCCATGATAGACATTGTTCACATAGAGTAAATTAGATGCATGCTTTCAAATTTTTATTATTTTCAGTATATTGTGTACTCTTGTTCCTGTGTGCTTTGGGGCTATAGAACATCAGTATGTGTTTGCAGCAGAAATTGAATTAAGGTCCATTAGAAGGAAGGGTGATATTCCCAAATGTTCACTATTAAAAATATAAGTTTGGAGCCGGGCGTGGTGGCGCACGCTTGTAATCCCAGCATTTGGGAGGCTAAGACTGGAGGATCCGGGTTCGCGGCCAGCCTCAGCTACCTAGTGAGGCCCTCCACAACTTAGTGAGACCCAGTTTCAAAATAAAGAATAAAAAAATAGGGCTGGGGGTATAGCTTGGAGGTATAATGCCCCTGAGTTCAATCCCCAGCACCACAAAAAAAAATTATATATATATATATATATATATATATATATATATATATATATATATATATATATATATATATATATATAAGTTTGGATGAGGATTTCCTTGCAATGGCAAATTCTCACCATGTTTATTGTGATTTGGTTTACAAAAGTTAGCCTTGCACGCAGCTGTTCCAGAGAGCAGCCAATGACTAAAGGCACATGCTGCAAATGCTGCTGAGTAAACTGTATTAACAGCTATTTCAGGACCACGAAGAATGTGTTTGTATTTTCATGAATGGAAAGAGAGATAATATTTATCTGGTATCTACACCATGCCAGGTATTATGCTATCTTTACATTTCTAAGCTCATGGCATCCTTATAATAAATTTGTAAAGTAGCCTCACTCTGCCCATTTCATAAGAAGGAAAACAGCCTCACAGAGGGAAAAAATGACACTCGGGGTCACCACTAATTAGAGACAAGGTTTAGACAGACTGAAGGTTCGAGGCCTACCTCCAGCCCTCTCACCACCCCCACACTGCTAAGTTTTGCAATTGGAATTTAGTGTCGAGAGGTTTCTTTATTTGCTCATACTACCCATTTGCCTGCAAAGTCTTTACTCTGCAAGGAGTATCCAACAGTTCAGTCAGATCCACAGCAGTGCACTACGTTGCCTGAGGGCACATTATGGGCTTTTCAGACAAATAGTCGAACACAGGAAGATCAACACAGGTCTCTGATTGGTTACACCAAGACTTGGATCTGAAGGCTTAGAGCAACGCAGCATCCTGAGAGTCTATATAGATCCCTTCTGACTACCCTTTAAGTGTGTGCACAAAAAAGCAGAGCCCATCTCCCAGGCACTTTCCCAGCACAGGTAGGCTCTTCTCAATACTCATGCAGACACATCTCTTGCTGTTTATGCCATGTTGCCCCCAGAGGTAGTTCTTGAGAGGTTGTCCACTTGGTTGCATCAATGGGGAACATGTGACAAGCTCACTTTCGCAGGGTTCCAGATGTAGGGCTGGGCTGGAGGGAATAGGAAGCAGAGGGGTTGGTACAACACGAAATAAATTCAGTTATGGCTAAGAGATCTCATTTCAGCTAGGATGAGAATACAACATTCTCTCCAACTCTATGGCAGCAACCCAGGGATTCTCCAAACCCTGCCATAGGATTCTAGGCTTTTGACAAGTCTTGTCCAGGTTGCGGATTTGATTAGAAAGGACTGGAGAGAGACTTGTTGGATGCCACATGTAGAGTTGGTGTGTTGGTTCATGTTTACTGGGGTAACCCTGATACCATTGGCCTGGCTGCCCTAAGACCATCTACTCTATCATTTGGCCCTCATCTCAAGAAAAGGAAGTGTCCTGTCCTGAATCGGCACCAGGAGCCTCTACCTGCAACCAGTGATGAGCATGCAGGCTCTACTGGTTCAGGGCAAGTTGGGCACAAGTAAATCACCTATTTGTAGGTCAAGGTTCTTGCTCCAAACCACCCATTAACAGAGATAGGTTCCTGAGACATCACTGACTCCTCTTATAGCCAATTAGTATTCAAGTTTCCCCACCAATCCCAACTACCCTGAGATACCCCAGAGCCTCATGTTTTGCAATTCTGGAAATGCTGAAAATCCTGTTTGTTTTACAGAAACTTTAGTTTCAGTTTGGTGGGATATTCGGCTGAAAAAGCAAACATGCAAATGACACATTGCCCAAATATATGCATTTATAATGTACATGTAGATATTATCTGAGTCCATGTATATATCCAGGTATAATATTTCACCTGTGCATGTTCACTGGCTTGCTCTCATGCTGGCTGTCTCTCTGCTTCCTTCCTTCTCTCCCTCTCCAGTAGGCTGTAAACTAATCTATCAGGTTAAACCCATAGCAGAGAAGTGTTGCATCATTGAATAAAGTTGTTCCTAGAGCATGGATGTACTTGTAAGAGAGAGATCAGGAGAACCAGAAAGCCCATTGACCTGAGCTAAACTGGTGGAGACAGTGAGGAGAGAGACTGAATAAGCCATAGGCAGTATCCACCTTCTTAACAACTTTGCATGGGGTGTGAGTGCCCAGTGCTCTCTGGAGGGAAGATGAGGCTCCCTGGATATCTTTGACTACCTACCTTCTTACCCAACAGGAACTATCCTTTTGCTGGCCTTTCATTGGTGCCCATGTCACACTTCTGGCAAGAATAATCCAAATTAAGCATTTATAATAGCCTGCCAGACTTCTTTGGAAAGAATAATGTATGGAGGTTATATTTTTTTTATTTTCCTCGTGTCTATTTTATTAACCTAGACTGTATTCTTATAATATATACCTTTTTTCTAAGAAATCTTTGCCCCTTTTGCCATTCTGAACTAAAAATGTAGAAAGGGAAGAGTGGCCATATGTCATTGTTCAGACAGAACCAGAAATAATGTTGACTTCAGAGCTGAACTTGGTCCCAATCAGAAGGGCAGCCTTTGTTTTCTCATGATGTAGGGGATGGGGAAGCCATCATATGCTTCAACATGCATTTTGATGAATGTTTATAAGGTCATGAGAATCACATTGGTAACTTTGTATGCCTGATTATTAAATAGGACTCTGCAGGCATTTATGTAGGAGAGAAAGTAATTCATTTCTAGAAGATGCTGTGGATTCTTCTTCACTCTCTCCCCACTATTGTACCACCAAAGATATAATGTGTGAGGACTCTGGCTAGGAGTTGAAACACCTAAGGTCTAGTATTCTTGTCCCCTAACTGGCTGTGTGACCAAAAGCAAATTACATCCCCTTTGGTTTTCTATAGAAGAAAAGAATTGAGGTCTGCTCTCTAGGAATCCTGTCAGTGTCTACTTCTTCACTCATTGTCACGGTGAGAGGGGCAGTATCATGTGCCTGAAGGAAGTAAGGGCTGGCTGGTAGCTAACACTAATAGCCTGCTGTCACCAAGACGAGAGACTGGAAAACAGCACATGCATGAAGCAGAAAGATTTAGAAAGACCTGTAAGCTTGAGGGGGGAGCACTGAGAAGGAAAGTCATTTCAGAGCAGTGAGCAGTCTTGATCTGCTGCATTTGATCTAAACAGTGGTCATGGGATGCCATCAAAAGCTCATGGCCTGGGCGAGCAGAACCTCAGCAGCAGCACTCACCAGTCCAGGTGACCTGACAAAGGTACCAGTATGACAGTAGGCATGGGGAAAGTCTAGCTAGCCTCTCACAATTGAAATGAGTTACAAATCATGCAACTGTGAATGAGGAGGCACTGAAGTAAGCCTTCATCCAGGAGTGAAACTGTGGATAATAGATTTCCATGCCTCACTGATGTCCAGTAGACACAGATGCTAGGAGAGCGAGGCTGAGCACTTGCATGTCAACAGCCACCTTCCCTCAGCCTTGACAGCAGCCAGGACTCTCACTTTTCAGCAGGTCACTCCAGGCTAACTGTTGAAGTTTATTAACATTGAATCCAAAACTTGGAGCTGCACAGCATCTAACAAAGTGGAATCTCATTTAAATACATTGTAAAAAAAAAAAAAAAGGAACCTCAGAAGAGGCTCATGGCTGCCCCTCTGCTGAAACATGAGCCTGGTCAGGGACTGCTAGTGGGAGACATCTGGGGAGAGCAGCTGTCCAGGTGCATATTTGGCATAACAAATCAGATCTGACCAGTATGAGCTGCCCCCATGGCACCCCAAGAAGGCACCCTGGGGCCTGCTTCATTATCGAGGAGGCAGTTGATTTCTTAATTTGGAATTAAGTGGGGACAGTTTCTGTGGATGCAGGTAATGGGTGTCTGAAAAGTTACATGTGCACAGCCTCTGTCTAGGAAAAGTGCAGCCTTCTTACCTTTGCTAGTGGTCTCTATTGCCTTCTTCTACCACCTTGTTCCCAGCAGGTTCGTGGCAGACCAACAATTATGTGAAAGCTCCAGGAACCCATAAAATCTACCAGCAAACTTTAAAGACCCACAAAGTCAGGATTTCAGGCTGCCAACACTCAGAACCCCACCATCCTGTTTCCCCACCATCCCACTCCATCTTTCACCTGCCTGTTCCTGCATAGATTTTACTACCGTTAAAACTCTCTTGTAGTTCAAGATATCATGAGCAGCACATTGGGCCCAGAGACCCCCAGCTAAGACTCCCCTCAGGGGATCCTTATGTAAAATAAACATTCAGCCCTGATTGGTTTGTTTTGTACATTTCTACTTTTGATATGTCAAATTTCTTGGGATTCTTTGGGAGAATGTAGAGTGGACCAAATCTCCATTTGGGACCCAGTGGCTCATTCTGGGCTGCTCCATAATTGATTGAGTGCATGGCCAAACCTCTGTGCACTGAGTCATTTTGTTCATTTGTCCACTTATTCATTCAGCTGCTATTTACTGAGCACCTGTTGTGGATCAAACACTTAATGAGCTGCACCCTGGACAGCTTGAAAGCATCATGGCTGCTATGCCCAGCCAGGCTTCCACATGAGAAACTGAGCACAAATGACTGGTTAGGCCTCTCCCTAACATTCCTGCCTGTCCCAGAGCATTCAGGTCTCAGATTAATTTGGTGACAGAGCTACCCCCTCAAACTGTCCTCATTTTGGTCATGGGAGGGCTTAGCTCTCTGGATATTTCTAAGTGCTTCTGATATGTAGCAAGGCCTGAGGCTCATAGCCCTGGGAGGGATCTACTTTGATATTTACTTGACCATTACAATGATGACTCTCACTATGATGGCAAGTGCTGAGAATCAGCACTACCTATTCTAGAAAGACTTCCAAAGTTATAAGGATTCTTAGGTGAAAAAAAATGCTCTACAACATTGTATATGCTCATCTGTTTTCATTCAAGTGATTGCCAAATCCCTCTCTTCCTGTCCTCATTTTGATTATTCCCACATGCACTTGCCACCCTACTCTCTTTCACCCTCTACCTGCTGACAGGCAGTTCACAGTCATTAACATGACAACCATGGACGAGTGTATGAAGCCATGAGAGAGTAGGAAATACTACTACATTGCTAGCAGTTTTGCTTTGTTCCTAAAGATGATGTTTTTTATACATAGTGGGCAGCTCTCCCAGGGTGCAGATCCCACAGTGGGCCTTTTCCGGTTGTTTGATATCTACCCAACCTGAGGATGCATCTGCACAGAGGAATTTCTTATTCAAATAACTTTATACTTCAGTGATTTTTTTCTTTGAATTACAAGTCCTTCTCATTAAAAACAAACAATACAGAAATGTAGAGAATAGAAAGGGAATTGCCAGTTACCCCCAAGAGATGACAACTCCAAATGGTTGAGTATAGGTTCTTCCAAGTTATTTTTGTATGTGTGTGTGTAAAAACAAATAAAATAATGACTACAATGACTTTTCTGAAACTTGTACTTTTCTCGAAACAATGTATATTAGACAGCTGCACAAACGAACACACCCAAGTTGACTTCATTCCTGTAAAGGCTCTGTTGAGTTTTATTTTATCAATGCAGCCTGATGGGACAGGGAGGCAAGCTAAAAGTTCCATGTCTGCTTTATGGCTTTCCTTTCTTAAAATTGGGCTATCTACAGATACATATGAATTAAAAATATCTGGCTAGTTCCCATTTGCTCTCAAATGCCTGCCTTTGGCAACAGATTTGTTCATAACTTTGGCATAGTTTTATTGAACTTCCCTTAAGTAGGCAAAGAATACCATTTATGTGACTTTCTGCCATGTTAATAGAACATACAATTCCTTATTTGAAATTTGACTAGACTGTTTAAATCAAACATAGCAACAATGAAACATGCATTATGGTTCCAAAATAGGCAATACTTTATAGTTTGACAACTATAAGTCTTTAAATTGAGAGGTCTGTTTTATCTTGTATGTTTCATTTTAGCTTTAATGTGACAAACTTTTATTCCTCCCTCTCTCCTCTTTTCATTCTCTCTCTCTCTCTCTCTTTCTCTCTCTCTCTCTCTCTCTCTCTCTCTCTCTCTCTCTCTCTCTCTCTCTTTGTCACAGGGAACCACTAAAAGGAGGCAGGAAGGAGACCATTTCCCATTCCCAGGCATGGCTGATGGAGATTACCCTAATAAAATTAAGAGACCCTGCCTTGAAGATGTCACCCTTTCTATGGGCCCGGGTGCCCATCCCAGTACCCTCTGTGCAGAGCTACAGGTCCCTCCACTAGAAATGAATCCTAGTTCTGTGTCTCTGGGAGCAGCTGGCCAGTCATTAGTGCTTGGAAATAATCCCATGAATGGCAGTGTTACGGGTTTACCATTTGGGGTGCCACCAACTGCAGAAATGGCACCAAAAGGGCCCACAGCTCCCTATGACGAGAAAGTCAACAGTACACCGGCTGTGGACCAGGAACTTCAAGATCTGCTGGAGGAGCTAACCACAATTCAAGAACCTTCTTCGAATGATCTGGATCTTGAGAAGATACTGGGGAACAAGCCAGATGAGCTGATAGGCTTACGTCCTCCCCAGGCAGCTCTGGGCCCACCTCCCAAGCTGCCTGCTCACATGCCTCACTTGGAGAACCTAGGTTCTGACAAGGAGTTTGCTTCTAGCTGCAGCCAGGTCACGGGTGTGTCCCTTCCAATCCTGCCCTCCTCCACAGGGATCAGCTATTCTGTTCCCTCCACCAGTAAGCAGATGGTCTCACCCAGTTCTTCAATAGTGCAGGCCAAGAACCAGGTCCAGGCCATGCTACCTTTGCCCCCATTACCGGTGCCTCAGTGGCATCATGCCCACCAGCTGAAAGCATTGGCAGCCAGCAAGCAGGGATCTGCCACAAAGCAGCAAGGGCCCAGTCCCACTTGGTCCAGCCTGCCTTCTACGGGCCTCTCTCCACCTTACCGCCCAGTGCCATCACCACACCCACCACACCCACCACCTCCGTTCAGCCCTCAGAACTTCATGGTGTCCTGCATGGCCTCCAACAGCCCATCAGGCAGTGCTCTGCAAGGTTCACCCAATGCCTTACTTTCCAGCATGGCGTCCAGCAGCAGTGCCACCTTGGGGCCCTTTCCCTATGCTCCCGAGAAGCTCCCCAACGAGGTTCTCAGTCAGCCTACTCAATTCAATGCACAGAGCTCCATTCTTGCCAACCTGGTGTCCTCCACCATCAAAAGCCCTCAAGGGCACCTAATGTCTGCTCTGCCCTCCAGCAACCCAGGGCCATCCCCACCCTATTGCCCAGAGAAGCTCTCCAGCCCCGGCTTGCCACAGCAGTCCTTCACTCCACAGTATTCTCTGGTCCAGAGTCTCACTCCCACTGGTAGTGCACTAAGCCAGCAGCCGCAGCAGCAGCAACAACAAGCAAATGTCATCTTTAAGCCCATGATGAACAGCTCATGCAAAACTCTGCGCATGATCATGCAGCAGGGTCTGGAGAGCTCCAGCCCAGAAGCCCCTGAACCATTTACCTTTGGCAACACCAAGCCCCTGTCCCATTTTGTTTCTGAGCCAGGCTCCCAGAAGATGCCCTCCATGCCTGCCCCCTCTAGGCAACCATCGCTGATTCACTACCTGCAGCAGCCGACACCAGCGCAGGCCTCTTCTGCCACCGCCTCCTCCACTGCCACTGCTACCTTGCAGTTGCAGCAACAGCCACAGCAGCCTGAGCATTCTTCGTTTCTCCTGCAGCAGATGATGCAGCAACCCCAGCATTTTCAGCGACCAGTGGCCTTGGATTCCATGCCTGCTCTGCCCAGACAGGTAAGATGATTTTCACATTCCTTTGTTGGAAAATAAGAACTATGGTCTGTGCCATTGATACCTGGCTTTGCAGGGCAAATCCAGGCTATGGTCCTTTCTGCGGATGGGACTTGAGTCTGGAAAAGTCTATGTAAATCAGCTAATTCTGCATGGTTTAGTGCCTGTTTTTGTCACCTGATTCCCCTGGGAGGAGGTGCATTCCCAGGCCGCTTCCAGGAGGAGTCAAGGAGGACAAATGAGCATCATATAGAAAGGCCGTATCTTCCCCTGTACTGGGCCATGTAAAAATTGCAACAACTGCTGGTATAAGGATGAACACCAAACCTGTTAATCACTCTGCAAGATATTGAGGTAAGTCCTGAAAGAAAAAAAGGCAGGCACTTATAAGGTAGTTGCTCTTCTAGTCTCCATTTTACAAACGAAGAAACTGAGGCTCAGACAGTTGCAATGACTTGCCCAGAGTCACACAAACTTAAAGCCAAGAAATACTGTGCCAGGGTGTGTGATCTTCTTGAAATTACGTTTGACTTCTGCCCCTTGTCTCCTGCAGTCTTTTTAATCATTGAATGCTGCTGCTAAGTCTCCTCGGTGGCATCTGTTCCCACTTTTTGCTGTTCAGATCCTTGCCTGTACTAGTGGTCTGCTGTGTAACAAATTCCTCTAAAACATCCAATTCAAACCCACTTTAGCTCCTGATCTGTGGGTCAGAAATCTCGGCATGGTTTAGCTGGGCCTTCTGGCCTTCAGCATCTCTCCAAAGGCTGCAGTCATGTCAAGGCACTACAGGGAATGATCTGCCCCAATGCTCACTCATGTGGTTGTCAGTAGGAAGCAGTTCAGTGTGTCAGGTTAGGCAAAGGCACTGGGTACAGACAGAACCAAAGTTCTAGTTTAGTTGTCCACACTGATATCCAGCACCATGAGCAACATTCCTTAGCCCATCTAAGCCTCAGCTGGAAAGGAACGGTCTCTGTCACATAGAGTTTGGGGATAAGAAGGAAATGAAATTGCTCAGAACAGTGCCATGCACATTCTCAGCCAGGCCCAATGCAGGTATAAAGCCTTCTGTCTGACACCTCTGTGGCCACTGAGGTTCCAGTGGACAACATTTGGGGCTTGTGAAAGGCAATATGGTTCAAACATCAAATAGCACTCATCCCTCCAGCGCAATCTAGAGCAGTATTTTATTTTATTTTGTGTGGTGCTGGGCATTAAACCTAGGGGCATTCTACCTCTGAACAACATCCCCAGCCCTATTTTTATTTTTATTTTGAAATGGGGTTTCACTAAGTTTCTGAGGCTGGCCTCAAACCTACAATCTTTCTGTCTCAGCCTCCCAAGTACTGGGATTGCAGGTGTGTACCACTGTACCTGGCTGAATTATATTATTTTTTCAGAGAAGTATAAATACTTAAATAAGTCCAGGTCAAATTTCCCCCAAATAAAATTTGGTGCCAAATTTACAAAAGCAAAGTTGGCTTTTAGAGCTTCTTGGGCTTGAAATCATAATGAGAGATCTGGACCTGGAATTATTAAGGGAAGTATCTTTAACTCTCCCACAACTCCCAGCCCTAGTTTGTTAGATTTTGGGAGGGGGGTACTGGGGATTGAACTTAGGGTCATTCTACCTCTGAGCTATACCCCTAGACCTATTTTATTTTTATTTTGAAATAGGATCTTACTAAGTTACTGAGTGCTACCCTCAAACCTATAATCCTCCTGTCTTGGCCTCCTAAGTACTTAGATTACAGGCATGCACCACCACACTGGGCTCCTTAGATTTTAATGGCCCCAAATCATTTACTATATTGCCCACCTCACCCTCAGATCAGGTGACTTATCTCAGTTTTTGATCAAAGTGAGGTAAAATAAATTTTTGTTCCCATGATTCGATGCTCCTCCAACCTGAAGACTAAAAAATACCTTAGTGTATTGCAAAAATCAGACCACTGGAGAATGGGACTTACATTTACTCAAAGAGGAAAACACGTTCTCAAAGGAGATAGAAGTTACAGTGGAGAGTGGGACTGCAGGACAGCAGGAGCAGCCTCTAGCCAGAGTGCCCTGGGCATGCACATGTGCTTTGGAGCTTCACTCCAATCTGCTGGGCTGGGAGTGAGGCTTCATGGGGAGGAGGGATGTGGGTAGTGGCCAGTTGGAATAAGAACAAAAAATCCTGGAATCTGATCCTTGAGGCAGGCTGCAAGCACAGGGGGAAGAGGGCAGCTGCAGATAAATAGACCAAGAGGCACATGATGTTGTTTTGACAAATTTTAAGAAGAGAGAGGGAGGGGGGAAATGCAGCCTAAAGGGAGATGCCATGGAGCAGGAGACACTGGGACCTTGACCTTGGGGCCCCAGGAGGCCTTGGGACCCTGTGCTCTGGGGTTAGGTTCAAGGCCAAGTTCTCCCTCCAGGCACAGAGAGCTGATGCCTTAGGAATGCTGTGAGGGCTGAGTGGCAAATATGACCCCAGGACAACTTTAGGTGGGCAGGAGGAGGGATTATGGACCCAACCACAGTAGCCTCCAGCAGTCTGGGGTCATCTGCAGTTGATAGACAATGACAGTAGATAGGTCATAGAGTGTGAATGTGAATGGCAGAGGGAAGGCCAGATTTGCTAGCCTACTCTGCGAAGCCACCAGGAATGCTGATCCTGCTTAGTCATAGCATTGGGGCTTGATAATTCTTACCTACCTTGGTTTCTAGAGCTTTCCTCAAAGCAGGGCCCACCTGGATCACTGTCTTCCACCACTCGTCCCCATCCCTAAAGCCTCCAAAAAGAATCTTTTTTTGAAATCCAAGAATGCTTCTGGTCTGGACTTCCAAGGCTATACTATCCTGCTTAGTAGAGCATAACCTTTAATTACTGCAGTCTCAATTAACACTGGAAATTAAATTCTCTGTGTTTGCACTATGACCTCCCATTGAAAACAAAACTGTATAATCCAGATTGGTGAGACCCAGAGAATTCCTTATTTCAATCAAAACTATGTCAGCTTCATTTTCAACTAGAGTTAGGAGACATGGAAAGAGAGCCTCTTCCTACTCTTGAAATCATTCATTAGCATTTTTACAGTGACCTTTAACTTGCTTAAATACCTTAAATATGTGACCCCTCCCATCAAATTAGATATGCACCTTTTCTTCAAGGAAGGGCCTGTCACTTTGAACTTGCAAGTCCTTCCACTCACTTCCTTGCTTTCCTTTGTTTTTTTTAGGGGAAGAAATGTTGGGGGAAGGCAGAGTTGCTGATCGTCTTCACAGAGAATTTTCTTTTCTTTTTCTTTTTTTGTTTCTTCACAGAGAATTTTCTTTTCTTTTTTTTTTTTTTTTTTTGTTACTGGGGATTGAACCTAGGGGTGTTCCAGGTATTCCAAGCTATACTCCCAGTAATTTTATTTTTTTTATTTTGAAACAGGGTCTTGAGGGCCTCCCTAAGTTGCTAAAGCTGGCCTCAAGCCTATGATCCTCCTATCTCAGCCTCACAAGGCCTGGGATTGTAGGCATGTGCCCCTGCACCCAACTGAAACATTTATGTTATGTCTTTTACTAAGTCTGGTGGGGAAAAGCATAGTTTCACTTCAAAGGTTAGTCCTGGTGAAATGCAGGAAGGAGGCCTCTTGGGGAAGCTCTGGGATGCCCACCAATCAACTGACAACTAAGTAAGGGCCTCAATTCTCCAGATGAAGGATCAGGGGCCAGTGAGGCAGATTTCAAAGAGCCCGGGGGAGTCAGAGCCCAGGGCTTGCCCTGCATGTATCTTCTCTACTAGACATGGACATGTTTTCCTGAGTGAGCATTTTTATTTTATACTTAAACATGATCGTATGCCTAAGCCTAGTTTTTTTTTCTTTCTGTCTAAACTGAGCTGCAAAGAGCTCTTTAGTCTGGAGAAACTTTGTGTTAGCTATGTTAAGAGGAACTATGATTAGGCATGGTGGAATATGCACTTTGAAAATTTAGGGACCAATATCTCAGTGTTGAAAAAGGTTTGTTTTAACCACTTTGGATTGCCAGAAAATGAAATGACAAAGCCTGTTAAATTAGTGACATGGGCTCATAATTTAGTACTAATGTTACCAAGAACCAGTATTTCAGTTTTCTTCTTCATTTCTGAGTGCCATTAATGATCCTCGAACTTGAAGCTTCCTTCTCTCAGATCCATTTATAGTTTCACATCATGGGTTTATGGAAAACTTTCCTGAGTCAACCTGTACATTTAACCTGTTATGTCCCTAGGAGGTTGACAAATCCCACAACATGGGCCTGCTTTGTAAAGCAATGGTGAGTGCCTGAACTGGTTACTTTTGAACTTGAAGAGGACAGCAGGCAGTAGAATACAGTCATCCTTCCATATCTGTGGATTCTGTATCTCCAGATTCAACCAACAGCAGATTGAAAGTATTTAAAAAACTTGCACCTGATACTGAACATGTATAGAATTTTGTTCTTGTCTCGTTCCCTAAACAATATGATATAACAGCTATTTCTATAACATTTGCATCATATCAGGCATTAGAAGTATTCTAGACATGATTTGAAGTGTACAGAAGGATGTGTGTAAGTTCCATGTAAATACTATACCATTTTTATAAGGGCCTTGTACATTCGCAGATTTGGGTATCTGAGAGAAATCCAGTTACCTCATAGGTACTAAGATACTTAGTACCCCATAGGTACTAAGAGACAGCTGTACTTATTATGGTTAAAACACTCCACCTCTCCCCCCAACAAATAAAAAGAGTTTCTTCTTTTTCCTAAGGAGTTGAAACACTTTGGAATTATATTTGATTTTGTTGTTTTGCCCACAATGACACCCACTGCTTTTGTTTTTTTTTTATTGTATACTTTTGGGGGTTTTATTATTTTGTTGTGTACTTTTGGGGATTTTATTACTAAATGAGGGCTTGTCATGGGAGTTCCTCCCCATCCAAAGCAATGAAGTGGTTTAAAGCAGAAAACAATGTAAAGGTCCAAAAGATCACCCCACCCCACCTGCATAATTACTTCTATGGCTGTCTTGAGACTTGGCTGACTCTTGAATAAGAGTTTCTACAATAGCAAATAGAATACAAGGGCCCCAGTTACCTTTTTTAATGTTTTTCTTCTTTCATCTGTTAGGCAAGTCTTATATTTGATTGGAAAATGTGTAGGTTGGGTTCACACAGATGAAAGACACAGAGTTTCAGTTCTGCAAGATGAAAAAGTTCTGCAGATGGACAGTAATGGTGCTTGTATAACATTGTGAAAGAACTTAATGCCACTGAATTATACGTCTTAAAAAAGTAAAATGATCAGTTTTATGCTGTATACAGTCATGTCATATAAAATGATGTTTTTATCAGCAACAGACCAAACATACAAGGGTGGTCTCTTAAGATTATAATGAACCAAAATATTCCTCTCACCTAGTGATGTCATAGCTATTACAGTACCACTCGTTATATATATTTGTGTGTGTGTGGTGATGCTTGTGTGAAAAAGCTTACTGAACATAAAATTATGTACAGTATATAACATTTGATAATAATAAATGGCCATTACTGTTTATGTACTTACTATACTATATTTTTATCTTTTAGAATGTATTCCTTCTACTTATAAACCAAAAAGTTTGCTGTAAAACAACATGCAATGTTATGCTGGCAGTGGCCATATACCTCTTATGTTTATCAAGTCTCTTGATTGCATCCAGAGGCCCCAGGGAGTGGTTGACCCAGGCCATCTAGGTTTGTATAAGCGTGCTCCTTGATGTTCTCATAAAGACAAAATCACCTAGCAACACATTTCTCCAAATATGTCCCCATCGTTAAGCGACATATGACAGGATGCCTTAGCAAAATAAAGAAGAAAAAACTGCAGTTTTAAAACACTTTTCTAACCCAAGGCAGTATTTTCCTTTCCAATAATATTAGCATGCAGTATAAAAGTGGCAGCAGGCCAAGCTTCCCATTTTCCATTTTAGAGAGAAGCAGAATTGATGACATATATGATCATCACTTTGCACAGTGATGGGTTTTCTGCATGTCTTAGTAAGCTGTGTGCATTTGAAATGCACAGGATAAAGTCACTGGGCATAGTCATTGTTTTGAAATATCTTTCCTTGTAAATTAAGCAAAATGGCTGTCCCTCTCTAAGCATTTTGGAGAAATGACAATACGTGTGGTGAGACAAAGAAGTGATTGTAAATAGGGATAGACATCGTCTCTGCTTCTGAATAGGAATAAGCAACTGCACTTAGCAGAGCATGGTAAGTGGGAGGGTGAGACAAGAGTATCACCGGATCAAGGCCAGCCTCATCAACTTAGAAAGACCCTCATCAATTTAGTAAGACCCTGTTTCAAAATATAAAAGGGCTAGGGGTGTAGCTCAGTGGTAAAGTGCCCCTGGGTTCAACCCCCAGCACCAAAAAATGCACTTGATCCATTGGTTGTCTGTGACATCTACAAGTCTGGAAACACCAGAATGGCTCACAGTTTGCTGAGTAATACAGTAGCCAACAGAATGAGGCTTGCCATCTCAGACTGGCTTTCTGTGCAAACTATCCCTCTGGCATAAGTGCTAGGCTTTGGACTACAGTGCTTGGAAAAGGTCAAAATTCTTAAGTACAATGAGAACTAGACCCTAAGGCCTTAGTCTGACACCCAAAGTAGGAAGCAAGATCCTGTGACAGCATGGCCAAATTACTTTGGAAAAGTTGGTATATCTGCTTAGTATGTCCCCACTCATATCCCAGCTCACAATACCTATTGGTTTCTGCCTCTACCACTGAAGCATATACTCCAAGCCCTTTTAATTTTGTATTTTGAAATAGTGTCTTGCAATTCCCTTGCTGGCTTCAAACCTACAGTCCTCTGCCTCAGTTTCCCAGGTACTGAGATTACAGGCCCTGCATCCAGCTTAATGTCTACTTCTCAATGTTATTTGTGATTCTTCTCCTACCCCACTTGACAGTAAATTTCTCTGCCATGGAGAAGATGCCTTATCTAGCTCTGTAAATGAGAGCTGAAGGACCCTTGGAATGAATGAGCAGAAGAATACAAGAGGGGATGAACCAATGAATAAGTTACATCTGGTAGCCTTTGCAAAATGTTAAGTTCTAGAGAGCATTTGGAGTGCTTCAGGATAATTATTGGTAAAAACACTCAGTCTTTAAGGCTTAAGAACCTAACATACTTGTATATTCTCATGCCAGGTAGAGGAGAGCACTTGGCCTCTGCACATAGGACCACAGCCTACAATGTATTTTTCTTGTCCAGTTGGGTTTCTTGTCCTTCCATAGCACTTGGGCACTGTCTTAACACATTCATTTCTCCAACCTCCAACAAATACACAGTGGTAAACTTCCAGTGGTAATTTTCACTGGTTTGTTCTGTTGCTGCTGCTTCTGTTGTTATCATTTGATACAGTTTACAAGGACAAAACAAGACTTCTGGCTGCTTTTTCACATACCACAGTGACAGCCACACATGATAAGAAAAGCAAAAAATAAAGCTATCTTAGAAATTCAGATTTTTTTTTTTTGCTTTTTCCAAGTTAAGACCCATTCATACCACTCTTGCATGGCACTAACATAAACCAATCAATTGCAGTCAGTCCTGTGAGTGAACTACACTTAAATTCAATGTATTGGTAACTCTGCTATTTCTTTTTGACTAGCAACTGTCAAGTAGGCAGATGTTCAGCATATTTTATCCCCCCCTTAGGCTTAAAATGTAACTTATAAGGACACTTGGTTGTATTTGAATAAGCCCTGCTTTAGTCAGCTTTCCATCGCATTGACAAAATACCTGAGATAATTGAATTATCTCAGAGGAGAAAAGGATTCTTTTGGCTCGCAGTTTCTGAGGTTTCAGTTCATGTTCGACTCTCTCTGTTGCTTTTGGGCATGTGGCGAGGCAGAACATCATTGCAGGGAATGTAAGGTGAAGCAAAGAATCAAAGAAGAAGGTGCCCAGGTCCCAATATCCCCTTCAAGGTCATATCCCCAATGGCCTAGGCCCCACTCCCTAAGGCTTCCACCACCTCCAAATAGTGACACTGCTCTATTGGTGGCCAAGCCTTTAACATATAGGTCTTTGTTCAAGATCCAAACTTCATCTAGCTATTGGTTTAAAATTTTAAATTTAGCTAGGAATGGTGGTGCATGCCTGTAATCCAAGTACTTGGGAGGCTAAGACAGGAAGATCACAGAATCAAGGCCTGCCTCAGCAACTTAAGGAGACCCTGTTTCAAAATAAAATAGGATCCAGGCATGGTGGCACACACTTGTAATCCCAGTACTTGGAAGGCTGAAACTGGAGGATCTAGGTTTGTGGCCAGCCTCAGCTACTTAGGCGTTCCTCAACTTAGTGAGACCCTGTTTCAAAATAAAGAGTAAAAAATAGGAATAGGGTTGTAGCTCAGAGGTAGAATGACCCTGGGTTTAATCACCAGTACCACAAAAAAATAAAATAAAATAGGGCTGAGGGTATAGCTCTGTTGTAGAATGCACCTGATTTCAATCCCCGGTACCCACTCCCCTAAAAAAGATTAAGTTTATGTCATAAGTTTGTGAGCATAGATTCCACTTTACTTGTGGAAGTTATTTCTGGGTTTTTGGAGTTTTGTTTTTGTTTTTGTCATTTTGACAACTATAATGCTAGTTTTCTTTATTTTTATTATTAACTTTTAATTTGAAAGTGTCCTCTTTAGAAGAATAATTATATCACAAGGAGATTCCTTTTCTTGAGGCCCTACCCAGAAAAGAGCTCTGACTTCCTTTATTTGCTCTATTCATTGCTATAGTTCAAGACTGTTGTAAATCAAAAGAGCAGAATGGGGTTGAAAAGGCAGCTTCTGGCAATGCCAGTTCCCTTTGAATACATATAGATATGGAGTCATATAGATCTGTTCTGCCCTTTCCTCAATAGCTGCTGAGAAGTACTGCTTTTCTAAGCTCAGGAGTTACCTCACACTGCAAAAGACAAGATTACAACCAAGGGCTCATCTGTTGATAAAACTATGTCAGTCAGCTTTTGAAATGATGGCATGGTCTCAGTAATTTCCAAGGCCCTATTATAAGTGATAAATTTGCTTGTGACTTGTCAGAGCTAGATTGACATCCAGTTTTGATTTTAGAATACTTCATCATGCCCCATTTTTGAGACAAATTAAAAATCTTGAGATTGACCAAGACTTAAGAGCCTTGCAGAGACTTGAAGACATCTGTGATGTTCTCCATGGAATCCCCCCTGGCTCCTCACTGATTTCCCCCCTCTTGGCTGCTTGCTTCTGAACTGAGCACAGGGCATGGACACGAGGCTCTCTGGATGGGCAAGGCTCCAGTGGACCGACCAAAATGCTCCAGCATTTGGCCCGGTAGAGAAGAGAGCAGGAGGCTCACTCCCCATGTTCCCAACAATCTGCTGTGTTCCTAAATGCACTTGAAAGGGTGGTGGCCCCATACTCTAACTTCCCTGCTTGAGCCCACTTTCCATGCCAACTCCAACTCATAACTCCCCACACACATGCTAAGATTAATAAACATGTCTCTGTATGCCTATATTTAATTTGTGTCTATTTCCCACTCTTCTAGCACATAAACTTTTTGACATAATATTAGACTAGAGATTGAGAAAGAGAATGATCCCTCACCACTGTTTCTAGAGCCATCAGCAGCTTACTCGGCAACACCTTTTACAGGCTTTTAGTTTTTTGTTCAGTTATTATCTCTGAAATCAAATCTTGACTTTCTGGTATGTTCTTGGACTTTGCAAAGGATTTAAAAATTCAGGAGCTTGGTGCCGATAATTGCTTTTAGGAGCCAGCAGTGCCTATTTTCTATAGATGAATTCCAGTTTGGATCATCAATTATTTTCTTCACAGAAACCCACAAAGTACATATTAAAGTTTGCGTCGGAATTGAATATGATCCAAAGATTCTTAATGTTGTTAAGCTAGACTATTGCTTCTAAAATGTGTATCACATTCAACTAATGTGTATTTAAGAGTTTGAGTACCACACTTGAGATCCAAATGAAAAGCTCAAGATGGTAATATTTGATCCACACTGGATGTGTTTGCCGGAGTGTGTTGAAAAATTCAGGTGTTAGATTTCTCTTTAGGGGGACTGGTCCATGGATAAAGAAACATGACTAAAGGCTGAGCAGAGTTCAGAAGCCTTGAGTTTCATTATTAGAAATAGGGTTTTCTGTAGCTGGAGGCTAGAGGTATAGGGCAGACCTCATAAACTCAGATGTGAGGGGCCAGGCTAGATTCTTCATCAGTTAGAATGTATTCAGTTGCCAGTAGCAAACAATCTAGTTCATACTGGCTTAAACAACGAGGGAGACTTATTGACTCCTGTAGGTAAAAGGTCAGCAACTGGATGACGTCAGGGTTGGTTTGAATCGATTGTTCAGCAGGGCCACCACAAATGCTGTTTTTTTTTCTGGCTGGCTGTCTACTCTGCTTTCCACAGCCTGGGCTTCATCCTGTAGCTCGCTCCCCTTTGTGGGCACATTATAGCAACCAGAAACTCCAGGGGCTACAAACTAGTCCCCCTGTCCCCATTCATAGAGCAGGAATTACTTCTGGAATCTGTGTCAGAAGAGCAAGGAAACTTCTTTCTAAGAAACCCCCAGAGACTTTGGGTTTATTGTTCTGAATTGATCACCTGCCTACTGTACTGAGCCTCATGGCAATGTAGCTGAGTGCCCCATCTTAGACCTTGTATGCAGCCAGGTTACTCCAAGGCATATACACTGGGGATAGGGGGGCACTAAAGGCCACCTGAATGAAAATGTGGAAAGGTATCAAGAGAAGGAAGACTCAGTGCTGGCTAGGCCACCAGCAGTGTTTGCTGCTACAGTTAATGTCTTTTGTTCTTCTGATACTTACACTTCCCATGCACATGCCTCCCAAAATGTTCACTTCTGTGGTCATCCTATTTACTCTTCCCTAAAGGGCTTCAATTCAAATCTAGAAACCCTGGGTGGTTCAGTCAGATTTTTTATCGCTATGACCAAAATACCTGATAAGAACTACTTATATGAGGAAAGATTTATATGACTCATGGTTTCAGAAAGGCAGTCCACAGTCAATAGGCTCCAAGGCAGGGCACATGACAGAGAAAAGCTATTCTCAGTCATAGCAGCCAGAAGCAAAGAGAATGAGAGGAGGAAACTGGGGACGTATATAGTCCCCAAGACCACATCCCAGTGGCTCACCTACTCCAGCCATGCACCACCTCTGAGTATTGAGGACATGTTTTCAACACACGAGCTTTGGGGGGACATTCCAGACCCAAACCAGAACACCAAGGGATGTTTCACCCTCAAATTTGGGTCAGTATGTGACTTTTCATGTTCTAGGGATCCCTAGCCACCACGCTCACCTGGTCAGAGAAATAGCAGGAGAAAAAAGGAAAAAACCCTCCCATTTGGAAAGGGGGGATTAGAAAGCAGCATGCAGTGATCACTGACCAATTATCCATCTCATACTCTGCCACATAGGGGTAGCAAGGCTTGCCTGGGGTAACATGCTCCTTGCTCCTCTGAAACTTGGTCCTCTATTCTGTATAATGAAAATGTTGGATGGAATCAGTGGTTCTCATATTGGAGTGTGCTCTAGAGAACTTGTTTAAATGCAGATGACTGGGTTCCACCTCCAGTGTTTCTGATTTCATAGGTCTATGTGGAGGCCAGGAATTTGCATTTACTACAGGTTTCCAGGGGATGCCGCTGCCTCTCCTCCAATCCCCACCCCTGCTCCTTGCTTTGAGAAGTTCTGGTGTAAATGATCCCTAGGCACCCTTCAAATTCTAACATTTGAGACTCTGAGGTTTTACACCAACTTAGAACTCATTATTTTGTAAATGAGACTCACCGAACTCTACTATGTGAATAACTGCAGCTATCTTGGAGCTCCTGATTTGGTTTTTAATCTAATTTTTGACAAATGAGGCTAAAAGTGAAGGACACCTTAAGGATTCAGGAAGATTAACTTATTGGAACAGAAGTTAGGACCTGAAATGTGAAGACTGTTCATTCTATGCTCTGCCCTCCCTCACCCCACTGCAGCACAGTGCTCTTCAGGATGACAGTGTGACTGCCCAAAGCACCTCTTTTTCCAAGAACAGTCTGGATCCTTAGGCCTCATTTTTCAAGCAGTATCCCTACTCAATCTGTTGTCTGCAGGTCTTAGTAGTAGCACTAGTTGAAGGTGTGATATAGGCAAAGTTGACTTGGGAACTTTGCCAACTGTCTTCCCAGGACCCCTCACCTGGCCAGCATCTATCCATGGTTCAAATCACAGCTTAAAAATAATTTCCTCCAAGAAATCTCCTTTAACCAATCCCACATCCCAGCCTAGGTTGGGTTCTCCTGTTATTTGTGCTCTAGAACCATGCAGTTTTCCTTTACTGCATCAGCCTTTGTTATGAATCCTTATTTCAGTGTTTCCCCATTAAATGAATGCCAATTTTAAAAGGACAAGGACTATCCATATCTGACTTGCTCATCAATGTCATCACAACACAGGGGCTAGGTCATGGTAGGTACTCAGTAAATGAGTTATACAAGTGCTATAAAAGGCAGACTGAGCGGATGTAGCCAAAGTATATTATCAAAATGGAGAACTGTTGAGGGAACTATACAACTCATGCCACAAGGTAGAGTTATGAGTGTTCCAAGGGAACAAAACAGACAAGTCTCCTGAAGAAACAAACCCAAGGATGGAGAACCCATCATCCACATCTAATTCTTTCATAGCCCCCTTCATTTCTCTCTGTGAACCTGGTGCCTGCTGAGGCCTAGTGTGTCTCACTACCAAGCATGCAGGGTCTCCTGTCTCCACAGAGCAGCCCCGTGAGTATCCATACAGTTCATAGATAGGCATTTGGTTGAAAGCAGAAGATGCCGTTCTTGCTCATAGAATGCCCAGAAAAATGGACCCTGGAGAGCTTGTATGAGTGAACTCTGCATTTTCCCACTGCAAAAATAGGATTCTAGTGTGGCTGTGAAGTGAGTATTCCTAACTAGCAGCCGGAGTCTCCTAACTTATGGCTCAGAATCCAGTTTCATGCATTCTGCATCTTGAATATATTTTCAGTCAGCTTCAAATCTGGAATTAGGATATGAACATATTAAACTCTACAGTCTATTGCTACTGCCCTAATTCTCTGCCATTAAATAGACTTTATGATCAAGCCAAACCATAGACATACATACTATGTACTTTTATTATTGAACCAAACCAAATTACGTACATATAGAGAAGATAGATAAGAAAGTTCACTTACTAACTAAAAGTATATCCCACATATGTGAGACCTTGTTTCAAAATTAAAAATCCAAAGGGTTGGGATAGGAGCACAGAGATAGAAGCCCCTGGTTCAATTCCCAGTATCCCCCCTCCTACACACACACACACACACACACACACACACACACACACACACACAACTACCAATTTGTGATCAACGTGAGGAGGGAAAATAACAGAAAAAGATATCTAGCCTGAGAACCTACAGAACCACAACAAAGCTCAGACTGAAATTAATTCAGTGAGTTGTGAGCCAGGTGCTTAAGGGAGGCGATAGATGAGCTCTTCTTACACTTCTTATTGTCTAGGTCAGTTCAGTATGCTATAACAGAATACCAAAGACTGTGGCTTCTAAACAACATAAATTAGTTCTTCACAGTTCTGAAAGCAGAGAAGTCCAAGATCCAAGTAGGTTCAGTGTCAGGTGAGGGCCCATTCCTCATAAATGGTGCCTTCTCATTTGTGTCCTCACATGGCAGAAGGGACAAACCAGGTCTCTCAAACCTCTTTTATCAGGACAGTAATTTTGATCCATGAAGGTTCCACCACTGTACCTAATCACTTCCAAAAGGCCCAACTTCCTTATAACATAACATGGGGGATTAAATTTCTTTTTGTGGCTAAATAGTATTCTGTTGTGTTTGTGTATACACACACACACACACATACAAACATACACCACATTTTCTTTATCCATTCTTCAGTTGATGAACACTTGGGTTGTTTAAATCTATCGTCTATATTATCAAATTTTTGGTTATGTGATTGATTGTTTGCTATTGTGTTTTTGAAGTTCCTTGTATGTTCTGGATATGTACTCTTTGTCAGATATATAGTTTGCAACTATTTTTTCCCACTCCATAGTTTGGCATTTCACTCTGTAAGTTGGTTGTTTCCTTTGCTGTACAGAAGCTCTTTAGTTTGAGGCAATATTATTTGTCTGTTTTTGCTTTGGGGATTCTCTCCAAAAATGCCTTGCCTATTTCCAATGTCCTGAAGCATTTTCCTTGTTTTTTTCTAGCATTTTCATAGTTTTAGGTCTTATATTTAAGTCTATAATCCATTTGAGATTTGTGGTGTGTGTGTGTGTGTAGTGCTGGGGATCCATCCCAGAGCCTCACACATGCTTGGCAAGAACTCTATCACTGAGCTATACCCTAGCCCCTTGAGTTGATTTTTGTAAATGGTAACAGATAGGGATCTTGGTTCATTCTTCTGCAAGTGCATATAAAATTTTCCCAGCAACATTTATTGAGAAGATTGTCTTTTCTCCAATGGGTGTTCTTTGCACCTTTGTTAAAAATCAATTGGCTATAGCATAGGTTTACTACTAGACTCTGTATTCTATTTCATTGGTTGTGTGTCTTCAATGTTTCATAATTTTTATTGTAGAGAATTTTCACCTCTTTGACCAAGTTTATTTCTAGGTATTTTATTATTTTTGTATCAATTACAAATGGGATTGGTTTCTGCCAACACCATGCTCTTTTGATTACTACAGATTTGCATTATGGTTTGTTTTTGGTTTTGGTTTTGTTTTGTTGGTACTGGGGTATTCTGCTAATTAGTTATAACCTTAGCCTCCCTACCCTTCTGCAACTAAGTCACTGCATGATGCCTTCAAACCTACCATCCTCCTGTCTCAGCCTCCCAAGGTACTGGGATTACTGGCCTGTGCCACCATGCCTGGTTTGTAATATGTTTTGTAGTCAGGTAATATAACAACATCCCCTACTTTGTTCTTTTTGCTCAAGATGACTTTGGCTATTTGAGCTTTTCTGTAGTTCCATATAAATTTGGGATTGTCTTTATCTACTTCTATGAAGAATGTCATTGGCATTTTGATAGGGATTGCATTGACTCTGCAGATCACTTTAGGTAGTATGGACATTTTAACAATACTGATTTTAACAATAATTATTTCCATTTTTGTGTCCATTTCAATAATTTTAATTGTAAATATTTTTCACCTCTTTGGTTAAGTTTATTCCTAGATATTTTATTATTTTTGTAGCTATTGTAAATGAGATTTTTAAATTTATATTTCAGATAATTCACCATTGGCATATAGCAAAGCTACTAATTTTTGTATGCTGATTTTGTATACTACAACTTTGCTGAACTCTTTTATTCTAATAATATTTTGGTGAAGTGTTTGAGGATATGTGTGCATATGTGTGTACATGCACATATATGCATCCATCCACACACAATCAGTGACAATTTGACTTCTTTTCAATTTGTAGCTGCAACTACAGAAATGAATTACCATGCCTGACTAGGTCTATGTACTTTTAAGCTCCATAAATTATGGTACTATTATCTCCTCTCCTATTCTCCCTATCCTGGCAGGATTTTGTCTTTAAATACAAAACAAAACATAAACCTTTACTGTAGTTTTAGTGGGGCTTTGGGAGGGAATGAACTTAGATGCATGCATTAAATCTGCTGTCTAAATCCGGAAGTCTTCAAAGGAAATCCTGCCTCTCCCTTCCTTGGTTGCCTGAACGTGATGATTAGTTGGATAGCTCCTTTGGACCTATAAGCAGTGCTTACTGTACCCAGCAAGGAGACACTGAGAGAACTTGAGACTGGAGGGGAGATGGGGGCAGGGGGTATGCATTAGCATAAGGGTTTTTTGTTTTGTTTTGTTTTTAATGTTGCTTCTTCTTAAAACATCTTTAGTATGTGTGATTTAAAGCCTGGGCTTTTAAAATGTCAGACACAGGATCAGCTTCCAGCCAGTTGCTGAGGCTGGCTTCAAATCTGTGATCCTCCTGTCTCAGCCTTCCAAGTACTGGGATTACAGGTATGTGCCCCCACACCCAACTTTATTCTGTTTTTTAAACTGGGGATTGCATTGGTCTATGAAGTGCCTTCTCCTATCCTGCCATACTCAAATGAGTGGCTTCAGGCCCACTCCTGATTGTACTGCTGAAACAGGACTGCCAATAATATTGGGGCATCTTCTGCCACTGGTTATTTTCAGGTGCCATCTGCAGTTTTTTTCTGTCTAATGGACTACTGAGACACTACAAGCCTGTGTTAACGCTGATGGGGGATCCTATTTCTTGACCTGTCACTAATATCTTACAAGTCATAAGAAGCTACCAGTGATTCCTAAGCAAAAGCTTTAAAAGTTTTCATTCTGAGCCAGGCGTGGTGGCACATGCTTGTAATCCCAGTACGAGGGAGCCTGAGACAGGATGATCCAGGTTCGCCGCCAGCCTCAGCTACTTAGTGAGGCACTCCACAACTTAGTGAGCCCTGTTTCAAAATTTAAAAAAGAATAAAAAATAAGACTGGGGGTGTAGCTCGGAGTTAGAATGCCCCTGGTTTCCATCCCCAGTACTGCAAATAAATAAATAAATAAATAAATAAATAAATAAATAAATAAATAAATAAAGTTTTCATTCTGTACAAACAGACCCCATTCATTGCTTTTAGAATGTGTTGTTATGGAGTGGGCAAGTCATCAGAACCTGAGTAATATTTGCATATTGGGATTTTTAAAATTCCAGTGTGGCTGTAAAATAGTGTTTAGAATTATCAAAGAGCTGGATATGCAGGCATAAAGAGTTGTGAAATGTAGAAAGCCATGTTTCTGCTCTTGTCCAGCCCGGATGACCTTGCTCCAAGGACAAAATGTAGTTTGATGAAGTGAAGTTGCAGATTGCCAGTGTGCCCAGTTCTGTACTAATGAAACACCCCAGAGGAAGAACACTGAGCCCTCCACGGTTGGTACAGATTCCATCAGAATGGCCAAGAAGGCTCTTTCACAAGTATATTGATTTCACTTGCTAAAAATATCTCATGTTATTTTAGTTTTGTTTTGGGTTTGGGTGGGTTTGTTGTTGTTGTTGAATGAGTACATGTCATTTCTAAAACTCTCCAGGTAATTGTTTATCTTATTCTCCCTATTTTTAAATATCTGTAACTTGTTCTTAAAATTTTGTCAAAGCCTTCCTTGCCTATCCTTTTCTTTTCTTTTCTTTCTCTATGTGTGTGTGTGTGTGTGTGTGTGTGTGTGTGTGTGTGCGCGCGCGCGCGCGCGCGCGTGTCACTGAGAATTGAAGCCAGGGACATTCTACCTCTGAGCTATATCCCTATCCCTACTTTATTTTTATTTTGAAACAGGGTTTCACTAGGTTGATGAGAGTCTTACTACTTGCTGAGGCTGTCCTCAAACCTGCAATCCTGTCTCAGCCTCCCAAGTACTGGGACTAAAAGTATGTGCTACGACACCTGGCTGTCTGTACTTTTTTTAATGGCACAGTATAACAGTTTCTCAATTTCAAAGCTTGTTTTCCATATGGCAAGTTAGTGACTGAACACACATACACACACACACACACACACACACACACACACACACACCATGGTAAACTATGTGTGGGCTTAGGAATGAGGCAAACCTGTATCTGCATCTTGATTTGTTATTCTTTAGCCATGTGACTTTGGGCAACTTGGTTAACCTCTCTGAGCCTCAGAGAGAAATAATGACTGTAATATTCCTACCTCCTAGACAGCTGTATATAAGGATTTAATGAGACCAAATATTTAAGCACTTTCTTTGGTGCCTGAAACTCAGAAAATGCTCGGTAAATTCAATGGTGGCAGTTATTTATTGCTATTTCAGTAATGTATCCAATCATCTACCCGACTATCATTCACTGGAAAGACTTGAGCATAATAGATGCTTAGTAAGTGTTTGTATTGGTGAATTGACTTGAAATAAAGTGTTTAGTTTAGATTTGGGGGATGATTATTTCCCTTTCCCTTGGGGTGTTTGATGGACACACTCGATTACTCACAACTCAGGTATTAAAAACATGAGAGTGACAACACTGCTTCATGTAGAAAGAACAAGAGGCTTCCTCCGTCCTTTGGGACACCATTCTGCTAAGCACTTGGTGTGCTTGTCAGGGGTATTGAGGCTGAGTTTTGAAGCTTTTGCTGACATGGATATCAAGTACCAGGTTGTTTTAATTGTCTTGGCTGGAAGAATTAAGTCAGACATTCAATACATTCAATGCTGGTGTTATCTCTGTTTTGCAAAGGGGATAGACAGGGTGCTCTCGCCCACACAAGTCCTAAAACCCCAAGACCCTGCAGGGTCAAGGGCAGTGAGGGCTGCAGTTCAGGGCTTGGCTGTTGTGAGATGTGCACTTGACTCTGGTTTTGCACTCACCCTTTGGTTTGGCAGATTCCACAGCATGACTGCTCACACATACCTACAAATCAGTTTGGATTCACGGGCTCTGTTGTGGGGTAGGGAGGGATTGAGATTGATCAGAGTCATTGTTGATGAACCAGCTATCTGGTTTAGCTTTAGTCCTATTGTCAACAAGACAATGATTGCTCAAGGTAGGGGATTCTTCAGGTGAGAGCCACAGACTGACATTAAGGGGTCCAGAACCCCCTAAAATTAAATATAAATGTTGATGCACTGGGAGGAGGAGATGCTACATGTGTATTTTCTGTGCAGAGAGACTGTAGCTTCTAACTACTTCTCAAAGGAGTCTGTGACCCAAGACAAACTAAGACCACAAAGCTATTTGGTTTTTCCTTCCTACACCAGTTGATGTGTATAACCACAACACTCCCCCAGAAAAACCAACTAGGTGGTCAGGGAAGTGACAAAATCAGAATCATTTTGTGGCCAAGCAGCTGATGGATTGTTCAATCGATTGTTGTAGACTCATATAGACAAAGCCTGCAATCTTGGGGAAGCCAGGCACCCCCAGGTCAGCCTCGGGCAACAGCCCCCATCCTGCCAGGCCCTGGGGAATGAGTCCTTCCTGCCCAGCAGCACCTTTGCTCATGAGCTGGCCCGAGTCACCTCGTACAGCGCCTCAGAGGCAGCACCCTGGGGCGGCTGGGATCCGAAAGCCTGGAGGCAGGTGCCTACTCCACTACTGCCTAGCTGCGATGCTGCAGGTAAGTCACTTCTCCCCAAGCCTAGCTTGCCTCATTCGTCAACGGGGTGCAGCCCCCTGCTCAGCCTGTCCGCCTGCCTGCCTCATGGGGTTGTTGGGAGGAGCACAGGAGGTGGCAGCTCTGAAGGCAATCCAGAAAGCTCTGTGCACCTAGGAGGGATTTCTGGTGCTTTCTGGCCCTGCTAATCCTCTACATTCGTCCAAGCATTCTTTGGCCAAGGAGCAACCCAAGCAAGCAGAGTACTCCAGGCACCTCGGCCTCACCTCCAGGGGAAAGAGTGGGAGACTGCCCAGGATGCATCTGCTCTCCCCCTCTGCCATACACCTTCCCCAGCTGCCTCTCACTGCTGCTGAACTAGGAGCTCTAGGTGGCGGGGCTGTGCTTCTGTGCCTCGGAATCCCCTACCTGATGCCTGCCAGTTTAATACTTAGTGGGTGCTCAGGAGCAACCCCTGTTGCCAGCGATCTGCCATGGGTTCCATACCACACTGTATTCTTTGACCCCCACCCAGTGGAAATTTGGATATCCCCACTGGAAGACTAGCAGCCTGGGGGCAGGCAGAAGGCATCCAAGCCAAACCTGCTCAAGACAGCAGTGAGTTTGGATCTAGAGTCTAAAAGGAATTGCTCACGCACCCCAAAGAGTCACATTAGCAGTTGTGAGAGCAAGATGATGGATACCAGCCTTTGCAGAGAATTTCAATTTGGATCATGGAGTTGTTGTCCTGGTGCATGAAATATCAATGTGCATAGGATGTTTGTCCTATCTGCAGAGCAAACTGGATACATGAGCATTTTCTAAGTGATAGTAATCGAAGATGGTCATCAAGCTGAAAGGGCCTCCTGGGATTCTGGCCTTTAATGGAAATTCTGTTTTGGTACATACAGCCTTGTTCTCTTTATCCTGCCTGCTCTGGCCTGGAAGAACAAGCGGTGCTTTCCATTCAGGGGTTATTGATTTCTCTCTCACTCAGTGTCATGGCACTCCTCGGCTATTTGCTCTGTAGCTAAAACCAAAAGAAACTTATCCAGCACCAATCTACCAGGGAAAGAGAATTAGCAAAAAGATGGAGATGCAGGATGTCGCTGTTCCCACCCTGGTCAGCCCTGCCCTTCTTCAGAAGTCACAAATGAGAGGATCCTATCTAGTCTGCCTGCAGAATTACTTTTCCCCACCCCCACCCAATTATCTCCCTGCTGGAGTCAGAGCCTTTCACTCAGCAGCAGAGGATGGGGTAGATTTGTGGGCCCAACATCTTCTCTAGGAACTTTAGAAGTTGGCCACACCCAGGGGCTTTGAGGGACAGGCTCGCTGTTTGCTGAGGGTCCCCTTTCAGCACATGTCACTGCAGCCAGTGAGTCAGAATGAGACAGAGGATACAGGCGTCACAGGGGAAGAAGAGAGAAATTGGTTTCCTCTGTCAAGGATCATTCCCAGCATTTGAAACAAGTACTGTCGGGACAGCCCTAAAACCATCGAGATGGTGAAGGAGTCAGAATAGTGCATACAGTCCTATGTCGCACGGAGGGTACAAAGGATGACCCACACAGAGCTCTGCCATTCTCTTTCAATAGAATTTTATTTTGTGAAGCCCCAATGACAGCTTCAGACTGGAACCCATGAGCAACACCATTTCTGTGGGGGAGATCCCCAAAAGGCCAACACCACCCTGGGTTTTGCCTAATATAGAGAACAGTATGGAAGGTTCCTCTTCCCCTCAGGGTTTCATGCCTGACCTGAGGTTTCTGCCCCATCCCTTTGTTCTGTCACATTGTCTCTAGAACATGATCTTTGATTTACTTGCGTCTTGTCAGCCTCCCTGTCTATTGTAAGCTCCGTAAGAGTGGAGATACATGCTAATAAGCCTGTGTTGGGGACAGAGCCTGGCCCATAGTGGCCCATGATAAGTTTTGGCTCAGTGACTGGAAGAGGCACTGGTTGGGCTGCCCTAGGAACACTATCTCCCTATCAGGTCCCTGGACAATTAGGTTCAGGGTTCCAGAGTCTTTGAGGCCTGGCATTCTGGGCCTGGGAAGCACAAGGACACAGGTCAAGCAGGTTCCACTCCAGGTCTTGACTCCCACTAGCCACAAAGAGAAGTAGTTCAATACACACTAATTACTCCCTGTGTTCTAGAATTCCCCACTGGCATTCTGGAGAAATTGAGTAACAGACTCTGAAAGTTAGGAGAAACACAGCAAACAGTTGAACTTGCCTGCAATTCATTGTAGGAAGCCCCTGCAGTTTCTGAAAGACACTTGGGGCAATTTTTGCCCAAGAGCACCTAGAGCTCCTGGGTCTCAGGAACCCCCAAAATTGAGATCTCAGTGATATGGTAGCCCTCATGCAGCATGCTGTCCTCCTGTCATTTCAAAGAAAAAGAAGGGTGAGCAAGTTGCTTCCAATTCTGGCTTCCAGAATCTACAAAAGAAGGTGCTTTTCCTTGTGGAGTAATACACAAATCAACCTACGCTAGAGCTCATTAACCTTTGAGACAGATAGCTGGGAGCTGTCTGCTGCACGGCAGGCTGCCTGGGGGAGGAGGGGCTTCCAAGCCAGTGTCCCCTGGGAGAGGAGGTGGGAGTTCCCTTGTAGGGGAAAGTAATCTTTCCCTCTCTTTCCTCCCCCATCTCCCCTTTCTCTCCTCCCCACTTCTGTGTCTCTCACCCACCCTCCCTCAACATGCTATATTTCTCTGAGTCAGAATGCTCTCCTCCAGGGATCATGGGGTAACTGCAGTGTGAATCATACTGAAACCCAGGAACCTATTGTGGGTGTCTTTCCTATTCCCGCTGATGACCTGCCTCCCTCCTCCCTGATTTGGAGAATCCCTTGATCTGATTAAGCACTTGAATTGGTGATGAGAGTACTTTTCGTCTGCAACTAGTGATTGCAGGGTGGATGCATGGTGATAGTGAGGGAGTTGATATAGCACCTGGCCTAGTCTGCGTGTAGGACCTGTACTGGGTTCAGTGGTACCAGCAGACCATGGTGGGGTTAGGCTGGGCCTGGCACAGAAGTTGAGGCCTTAGCCATTCTAGGAACTCCCAGAAGCTGGCAAGGGCTTTTCAGCTTTCTGGGAATCAGCATGAAGCTTCCAGAAAGGCAGCCCAAGACCTGACTGTGGATTGGCTGGGTGGGACTGTGAGACTGTGTGACAGAGAAAGAGTGGGGGGCTTCAGGTCTCTACTGGTCCTAGGTCTGCCAGCGTGGCCCCCTTGGGAGAAACACAGTCCTCCACAGGGCCCACCTGTCAGTGCTGCCTGGCAGGGCCATGACAGTTGCAGCCCTAGACCTCTTCCACAACTTTGCTGATAAAAAGCCACATGACCTGAGCCATCTTTCACAAGAGGGCAGAAAGCGAGTGTCCTGTCACTAAGCAGTAATTTTCAGCCACGATTTCCTCCTGGTTACTGAAACCATTTGTAATTTCCTGTTTTCTCCATTTTCCAACGATTCTAATTGTCAGTATCAAAAGGCAACAACTGTTTTCTTGAGGCTTATCTTTGGAGCACATTGATTCAGAACAAAGGATGGGAGCCTCTAAGTGCAAAACAAAGGAAGCAGCCTCCTCAGGAGGCCTAGAGAGACTGCCTGGCTCCCTCTTCCAGGGACTATGGGGCTGGGATGGGAGCAAAGGGCTGGCAGTTACCCTGGACAGCCCAGTAGACTAAAGAGTCAGTGGAGGACCCCTGCTTGTTGGGGTCCCCACATGTACAGGGGTCCTGTGGAACTGGCTACCAATGTGGCCACCAGGCAAGGGTGATGTTTAGCCTTGGCAATATCTAGATGCACTGGAATTTGTGCTTCCATGAATGAAGACTTAGCAGCATCTAGTCTGTTCCTATAACCCTGGCCTGGGTGTGAAGAACTCTTTCATCTGACAGGTGGTACTCGGGGTCTCCACCCTCTGAATCTTGTCCCAGCTCAGAATTTCCTTTTACTTGCCATGTCCCTGAGTAACTTTCTCTCTACATCCTTTTCTTTCCACTTTTCTGCTCTCCCCTGCTTTTTCTTGGGCCACATTCTCTAGCCTCCATCTGTCTCTGTTCTAAACACCCATACAACTATGACATTTGATAAAACTAAGGGGACAGCCAGTGAGGATAGAGATAGGGTCAGTGTGGACCCAGATGGCCACATGGGAACCACAGCAAGTGACTGCTTTGGGCAAGTCATATAAACTCTCTGAGGCTCCGGTGTCACATCAGTAAGCTGGGGACTGTGGACAAAGCCTGCTATCCTTGGGCTGGAAGAAGAGTCAGAAGTTCAGAAGAAGTTCAGAAATGTTCACCCACAAGCTCGGCACAGTGATCCCTATACTTAGGAGGCTGAGACAGGAGGATCACAAGTTTTAGGACAGCCTCAGCGATTTAGCATGGCACTGTTTCCAAATAAAAATAAATTTAAAAGGCAGGGGTATAGCTCAAAGGTAGAATGTCCATGGGTTCAATCCCACTACTAAAAAAGCAAAAAAGAAATGCTCACACACTTGAGCATCCTAGGCACATTCAGATGCTGTGGGCTGGGGCAGTCATGTGACCCATTTGCTCCTTGGCCCTGTTAGGCATTTCTTCCTAAATGGCAGGAAACAGTGGGTGCGAAGTGCTCAGGACAGTGAGCACTTATAAAGACAGACCCCACCTGCCAGTGCTTTAGGAGGAAGGGGGCAGCTCCACCCACATCCCAGCAGCCCTGTGCAGGAGGAGAATAGAGCAAGGACAGGAAGCAGGCTAAGAGTGGGCAGCAAAAAGCAAAGCACAGGCTGGGGAAATCATTTCTGGTGGAGTGTTGCTGGTGCCATGTGTTTGTCCTCTCTGTCTTGGCAGAACTGAGGCCAGAATCTGCTGCCAGGCCTGAGAGCTGGGCACACTCCCAAACGCCTGCCCTTTGCTCCACCCGTTCCTCTATTAGCCACCCCTCTCCCACCGAGTTCAGAGAAGGGCTGCCGAGAGAACCCTTTGCTGGAAAAGCAGGCACAGCATAGGCAGCCTCTTGCATAGTCGAGGTTTCTGGCATCTGGAGGCATGGGCAGAGCTGTCTGGGGCTTAACATGCTCACAAGCAGGCTTCTTGAGAAAGGAAGAGAGATGGAAGTAGGTGAGAAGAAAGGGTGAGCACTGGACTATGAGTCAGATTAAGTCCCACTCATAACCCGGCCCTGGTCTGCTGAGGATCATGTAGCCACTCATGCCTTCTCCTGCCTTGGGTCCTTCTTCTGAGTCCTCCTGGCTGTGTTTTTCCCCTTGGCTTAGTGAGCAGTGCTGGGACTTTGGCCCTGAAGTCTAGCTCCTCCCTTGCCCACCCAGCCAGCTTTGAGATGGAGACAGGAAGCTCCTCCCAATTGTCCAAGCTGTAGCCAGGGGAGGAAGGGAAGTTGGCAGTAAATGTCTGGCTAAGCTTGGACAGTGTGTCCACGTGATCGTCTAGGCTTCTTGCTAGAACTACCCAAACAGCCCCAGTCCTTTCCCCAGGACAGTCCGGCAGATGATGGACACTCGCCACCGAATAGCCCAGAAGCTCCTCTGCCCTAGCCACAGCCCAGCCATTCCTCCACTGGGTAAACTCCCATTGTTTACCATCCTCTGAATGCAGCCAACTTTGTTTTGATCTTCCTAAGACTGTCCGCACTGGGCATGGTCTGGCCAAGGCAGAGTAGCATAGGACTGTCACCTCCTTCCTTCTACATACTCTGCTTCTATTAATGCAGCCTAATGTTATATTTGTCCTTTTGATGACCGCACCTCACTACTGACCCATTCTGTACAGACTAACATTCAAAATGCCTCAATCCGTTTCTATGTGCTTTTGTTGCTAAGTGCCTCTTTCTCTCTTTTCTGCCCCATCCTACACTGTTGCCTTTTTTTAACCCAGGTGCAGAATACTTTTATTTATACCTGTGGAATTTTGTTCTTGAGGGTGGGGTCTGCATGCCAGTGTATGTTGATGTGTTCACTCATGCTTTTGCTACACCAAAGCCGAGTCCTAGGTCCCCACACAGCAAACCCAAGTCTAATATTTCTTAGTAGCTATAATCTAACCTGTCTTTTTCATTTTCTGTTTAGCAAGAGAGGCAGAGATCAGGTCTTATGGCAATGACCCCTAAGCAGCAGAGTGTGTATACCGCTCAGCAGATGAGTCCATTTCAAGGTAAGCAGCTAAGGTCGAATTTCTCAAAGGAACCAGCAAGGACATGCATTTGTAGAATGTAGTAACAATTCATCTGTCAGTGTTTCAGAAAGCATGAAGAGAGGTGGGGAGGTCTATAAGTCAATTAAATACTACCCTGGTTTGGGTTTTTTACACTGAGAACTGTTCAGGATCCCAATTGGAAGCCTGCTCTTAATGATTCTGAAAACACCTTAATTCAAAAGTTGATTAGGCTGAGTCAGGCCCTGGAGTGTGTATCAAAATGACCTGGAGGCTGCCATACTCCCAGAGTTCTGATCCCTCCCGGGAAGGAGGGATCAGACACACACATTCACACCTGGTTAGAGTGACCTTCTATCTCTAATGGGTTCTGGGGTCATCTGGCAGGGGTGGTGAAGGGAGGAGGGATTTAGGATGTTCCACCTCCCAGAGCCTCCACAGATAGCAGGAATCCCCATTCTATCATGGCAGCTATGACTGTAATCTGCATTTATTGGCCCAGGATATGGCAGTTAGAAAAAAAAATACAAAAAAACAAAAACAAAAGCAACAACAACAAAAAACCAGATGTGGTCCCTACTTCCTGGAGCTTCTGGACTAGCCAGGGAGAATTGAGTTGAGCATCCTTTCATACAAGTGGGCAGAGATTGGAGCAGGCCATGGGTGCTCTTGGTAACCCTTAGCACTGGCACACTTGCCCTCTGACAGGTGGGTAGCATCTTCATTATGGTGCAGTGGCACTTTCATGCCATTGATTCTCCACTCTCCTGCAAAAGCCCCTGTCCCTTTGGACCTGATACCAGTTGGTAAGCCTGTGTCCCACCTGCTCAAGCTGGAGTGGCATGTCAGGCAGGCTTTGGCTACAGGTACAGAGGAGATAGGTTTCATGAAGACCAGTGGCCTCAGGGGGTTAACCTTTTGAGGCTAGAGTACAGCCATGCTAATGAAAGAACATAGGCATGGTTACAGAAGAAAACACTTGTTCGTAATTATGAGCACAGACTGGAGAGTGGGTCAGACAGTCCAGCACTGACATCTGACTGCACCGTTTCCTGCTTGACCTTAGGCAGACTGTGTGACTGCTGTGTGCCTCAGTTTCCCCTGCACAAGAGTACCGTAGACATTGGCCCAGCAGAATCTCAGGACAATGAAAGGAAATGCATTCCCAGCCTTAGGCATCAGGGATTCCATCTTCCCTCTTCTGCTCTGTGCCTCTCCAGTAGCCCCAGAGGCTCCAGAACTTAGGGAATTCAGAACATCCACTCCTAGGTTGCAGCCTTTAGAAGGGAACCTCAGCATAGTTCAGTTCAACAAACATGTGAGCTTCAGTTGGGGGCTCAGAGGCTGTCTGTGCTGTGAGGAACACACCATCTTATCATCCTCTCTTGCTGAGGTCTGAGTCATCTTCCCAGCCCACCCTGTCCTATTTTCTACAAAATATTCACTGCCAGGACCTGAACACCAAGCACTGAGGTTAAAAGCACACATAGCCCCTGGCTTCCAGTCTACTTGAAAAGGTAGACAGATTAGCTGACATTTCAATCCAGCATGACCTGCTTTTGGTAAGTGGTGCCCTCCCAGGACTGCAGTCAAGGCTGAGGGCAGGGAAATGAGGGGAGCTGCTTAGTAGGGAGCCAAGGAAGAGGGAAGCAGAGCCCAATGCTGAACCCACCGTTCCTATCCATCAGCCACAATCCAAGCCGAGAATGCCTTTGGAACTGATCCCCATGTCTCTCTTTCTGTAGCCGTCCAAGATCAAGTCACCTCCAAGTGTAGCCAGACCAAGGCAAAGCCCTCATCCAGCCAGCATATGATGCCACCCAGAAGCGGGCTCCTACAGAACAACCTGAGTTTGGGAGTAATCCCCCCTGCCATTCCCCCAAGCCATGAGAGCACGAGTGTGATCTTGCCAACTCTGAAGAAACAGCAGGAAATATTCACCTCCAGCATCCACAGTCCTGTATCATCATACCCAGCCCCAAAGTCCCTGGCAAGTCTTAACTCTGTCTGCCAGAGTCCACAGAATCTCAAAGCCACCCCTCCAGTAATGCCCCTGCACAACATCTGTCCCACCCCCCTGGGCAGCCAGCTCCTAAGTTCCCACCAGCTGAGGAAGCCCAGTGTGCTAAGAATGTCCACTGTGGTGTTTAACAATGCTGAACAGGTGGTAACAGCAGCAGCAGCTATAACCACAGCAGTTTCGAGGGACTTGCTCCCAGGCCAGGTAGAAAATAGCATTCAGCAGCATTTTGATAGCAACTCAATCTTTGCCAAGGCACCTATGAGAGTGCCCCCAGTGGCCCCTGCATTTCCATCTTGGCAGGCAGTTGTGCCCCCAAATCAAGTGGCCCCAGGAGGAAGACCTGGCCAGAAGGTGAGTGCTGGTCTGGCTCACCCCAGCTTTAGCCTGCTGGGCAACCAGAACCTCCAGCAGAGCCCAGTGAGAGGCCCCGTGCCTGTGCCAAACACCACTGTGTCCCTCCAGTGGGGCATGGCCAGTGTTGCTCCTATGAGTCCCATTCAGGGCATCGAGCCACCCAGCTATGTGGCTGCCACTGCCGCTGCTGCTGCTGCCACTACTGCCTCTGCCCTCGCTGCCAGCCAGTCCCTGGGTCCATTCAACAAAACAGGTACCCACCCTGAGCTGCCACCCAACCATTTCTTGTCCCAGCCACAGCCACAGCCACAGCCACAGCCACAGCCACAGCCCCCAGTGAGCGGTCTGATTTCACCACCTGACAGCAGCGAGGTGGATTTCATTGAAGCCCTCTTGGAAAGCTCCAGCAATGGGCCCAGATGAATACAGGGTGAGCGACTTGAGGCAAGCCGCAGCCCAAAAGGCCACAGATCGGAATGCTAGCCAACTTGCTAACGGCCCTGGGAAGCTGAAAATCAGAGCAGGATGCCCATAGAAAGCCCTGTTTTTTCATCACTCTTGGGAGTGACCTGAATCTACAGCAAATTCACAACTGACCCCAGCCACACTTGGCTCCTTCGTACAATGTGAGTGGTACCAGCTCTGCCAGGCCCTCTCTCTGCCTAATACAAAAATGGAAAGCTGGCGATTTTTCAAGCTACTTGTACATATTTGAAAATTTTGTAAATGGTTTTCCTAAACATTAATGACAGAAGTATTTATACTTGGTTTTGTGACTTTGTAAATAAAGTGACGGCTTTTGTTTCAGTAGTTATGTTTATGGTGCCTTGTTTTGTGTTGATACATTTATCCAAATATACAGACTGTGTTGTTCGCTCCAGTGAGACCTTGTTAAGTCAGGTGGTCGAGTCACTATGGTGTCCATGCTACGAGAAATATGGATGTGACCAAGAGGTGTTATGCAAGTTGACAAATGCTAAATAGAAAACCGCTTGGTCGTTGACTTACATTTTCACTAAAAATTCTATCACCTGCCTGGTGTGCCTCTTAATCTCTTTGCAAACCTTTCAGTCTCTGCTAGTCCTTTCCTAATGAGCATTTACAGCCTAAGCTGTTTTATTGTTAGTTGCCCCCTCCCCCAAAGACCCTGGGAAGGCTGAGAATGTCGTGTGTGTGTGTGTGTGTGTGTGTGTGTGTGTGTGTGTGTGTGTGTGGTACTGGGGATAGAACCCAGAGGCATTCTACCTCTGAGCTACACACCTCCAGCCTTATTTTTTTATTTTGAAAAAAGGGTTTTACTAAGTTACACAGGGTCTCACTAAGTTGCTAAGGCTGGCCTCAAACCTGCAATCCTCTTGTCTCAGCCTCTCAAGAACTAAGCTTACAGGCATGCGCCACCATGCCCAACTGAGAATGTCCTTTAGATTTGGGAGAGGTACAGAGGTAGCATGATGTGTGAGCTCTCCACCTTGAGGAACTAGAGCTGAACCCTCCCTTTGTCGTTCAGACAGAGTAAGCCCCCATTTTATAGCTTTATACAGCTTCTGTGTGCCATTGCAGGGTGGCCATGATCCACTCCTGCTTTAAAGTCTTTCAGTAGTCATTTTGATGTAAGGCTTTGTGGTTTGGGGTGGGGGATGTCTGTAAGCATTAATAGTTGATTTGAAGTTTGTCTTTGATGATTTCCATCTGCAATTATTGTCATATATATTTAAGTATCTGTTATAGAAAACCAACACCTACTGTCCTGTAAACTTTTCTTGGTGTCCAGACTTTGTGTAATCACATTTTAATTGCCACCTCGTATTTTGACTTGACATTTGAAATCTGGCCTCTGTTTCCAACCAGTGTGTTTTTTCTTTGTTCTGTAATAAACAGTCAAGAGAAAAGTACCTCTATGCTTTCATTTTTCCAGGAGCACTCAGTACCTGCAAATCCATCAGCTAAGCCTGCTAGTGTCCTCTTTGGTTCTGGGTGGCTGGCTGTTCAATGTGCATCAGAAAGCTGCCGCAGGGTGGGCAAAGGGGTAACAAGGTAGCACATGCTGTAGGAATTTACCATCAAGAACATATAAACACATTTTTTTACCCCAGCTCCTCATTATACAGAGGATGAAAGAAAGGGGACAGGTGGCCACTAAGGTACTTTCATGCTAGGGATAGAGACAAGGAGATTCATTCCAAGATTCTAGATCTTCCACATCACCACCTCTTCTCCCCTTGAAGATCACACTTGTCATTCTTCAGCCAGACCCTGCCACCCTTGAATATGAATTGAGAGGGGATCCAGACAAAACTGAGCTCCTTTCTTTATCGACTTGATATCTTGGCATGACCCCAGAAATGGGTGGCTGGGACCCATGCTTCTCCCATCAGGTGGTCACAACCTGTCCAACAGCTAGTAGGATTTGCAAATGGAACCACAGCTTCCTGGAGGTGAGGAGGAAGCTAGTTGGGACAGGTGCACACATTCATACACTGTAATAGCAGGGCTAAAGAAACAATTGGGATTGGATACAGTCCAAACATGCTCTGAGGTGGGCCTGCTGTGTCTCCCAGAGCTGAAATGCTCTCAAAAGATGCCCATACCCAATATTCTCTAGCTGTGATTGAGGGCAAAGATCTCCAGGGGAGGAAGGAGCATCCTTATTTTGAGGATTTTGCCCCCAAATCCCAGTGCTCAGCCCCTGGGATTCCTGCTGAATATTCCTCAGACTTCTAGGTAATAGGTGTGCCCACAGATGTCTCTCAGCCAGTCATCACCACTCCTTATCAGTATTGTCCCTCTGCCTCAAGTGCCCTGTCCATGAGAGGCCCCAGCTTCCCCTCAGAGCTACTCTGGAGCTCTTGGGCCCAGTTGTCCTCTCTCTCTCTCTCTCTCTCTCTCTCTCTCTCCCTCTCTCTGTGGGCCCAGGGCCAGCAAGAATTAGGCCACATTCCCAATGACTTGCTCAGAATCTGCCAGTCAGGGAGCTGAATCCTATGCCCTAGAAAACCTCCTGCCAGGTCCTCCCAGGAGTCTTCCACAGCCTGCCCAAGAGCCTCAAGTGTCACAGCTATCCCCTTTGGCTCTTCAGACCTCTGAAACCCAAAATAATAACTGAGTTTGGCCCACTGAACTGGTTCCATCCTCCATTCCATTAGGTCTGACTTCCCAAGACAACAACATGGTGATCTCGAAGGTGAGCCAGTGCAGGCCACATGAAGATAAGTGTGCTGAATGCTTTCCCCCCACTTGACCCCAGCCTGACCTCATTGTCTCCCAACAGTACTTTCCCTTCCATCTTGGTGGCTTCTGCCTTGTCTCAGACTGCTGCTCCTTAGATATATGTGCTCCCACCCTTCTGCTCCCAGGGTTACCTATCACCAACACTGTCATCCTCTCTTCTACTAGAGTCCTCCCAGGGGCACCCATCCAGCCTTACTCTTAACATCAAGATAAATTCAGAAGATTTAAAAGATTAAGATGAAAAAACAACATATAAAAGCACTATAAGAAAACAAGGGTAGATTTTTTTATAAGCAAGGTAAATTAAACTTCTCCAATCTTGACATAAAACCCCAAAGCAATTACCAGAAAGACTGATGCAACTGCCTACATAAAATTTTTAAAACTTGCACAAAGGAAAACAGCATAAAATAATGCAATGGCTAATTTTTCTAATGTTTAATAATAAACGCATTAGATTGTCTACAAAAAAAGATGAGAATAATTCTTCCATAGCAATTTTACTTATAATAGCCCAAAACTGCAAACAGCTCAAGCATCTATCAATAAGAGAATGTATAAGCCAGGCATGGTGGCACAAGTCTTGTAATCCTAGTACTTAGGAGGTTGAGACAGGAAGGAGGAACGCAGGTTCAAGGACAGCCTCAGAAAGTAGTGAGACTCTCAGCCTAGTAAGACCTTGTTTCAAAATAAAAATAAAATAGGGCTGTGGGTGTAGCTCAGAGGTATAATGCCCCTGAGTTCAATCCTAGGTGCCATAAAAAAAGAGAGAGAGAAAGAGAGAGAGAGAGAGAATGTACAAACAAACTCTGGTATATTCATATAATAAAATACTGTTCTTCAATTTAAAAAATGCTGCTCATCAGCAATTAAGTGAACTTGATATATTTGTGAAAGTACATTGTGTGCATTAGGGTGTCTCCCCCATCCCCCATCCATCCCCTTCGGTTAAGTCAACTTCTTTGCTTATCGAGGGGTGGGAATTGGGGAAGGGGTTAAATGAGAAATGTGTGCATATATGCCTTTATCAGCTTGTACCTAACAAAGATGTATGTTTACAATGCACCAATTATTATATAAAAAATAAAAATAATAAAAAAGAAGTGAACTACTGATAAAGGATACAGCATGGATGCTGAGAGAAAGAGACCAGACATGAAAACAGATATACCATATAACTTTATTTATATAAAGTGCTGAAATAGGCAAAAATAATCTATGATTAAAAAAACAACAATGGGACACTCTGGGCAGGATTGAGGATTGGCTGGAAAGGGACACAATGGAATTTTCTGGAGTGATAGTAGATTCTCATCTTGATAAGGATGTGGGTTACACAGGTATATGCATTTGCCAGAACCCAGAAAATAGCTTATGTAAAATCTGGACATCTCTTTGTAAGTAAATTTACCTATAACAGAAGGATCTCTTTGGGGGGGGGTGGTACTGGGGATTTAACCTGTGGGAAATTCTACCTATATTGAACTCCAGGTAATGATTTGTTGGAGTGTTTAGGGATTGAAATATACCTGCCACTTACTTTGAAGCCCATAAGATAAACAAAGATGACTGCTGGCTGGATAGAGGAAAGGGTAAAGAGGCAGATGTGTGACAAAACAAGTAGAGTATCGTTAATTGTTGAATACAGAAGGTGAGTCTGTGGGAATCCACTGTACATTTCTTCAAACTTTATTTGAAAATTTTCATGATAAAATATTAGGAGAGCTGAGCATGGCAATGCACACCTATTATCCCAGTACTTGGGTGGCCGAGATAGGAAGATTGAAGGTTCAAGGCCAGCCTCAGCAACTTAGTGAAACAAAAATTAAAAATAGCTGGGAATGTCACTCAGAGGTAGAATGTCCCTGAATCCAATATCCAGTAGCATAAAGTATTGGGAGAAAATATTTTTAAAGCACATAGGTGTTTTTTAAATACAAATCCAGCAATCTTAGGTGGAATCAAAATGTCAGAGACCAAGTAGCATCTGAAAGAAGGAAAAAGAATGATATCCAATATTTCCACAACCCTTTTTCCAGAAACCAGCAGAGATTAGCCCCAAACTGGGGTAGAACTCAACAGTTATGACAACATCATGTAGAAACCAAGCACCAAACTGTTGTTCAACTGTTTTACTCACCCAAATTATCCTTGTATTCTCAATATTTTTGAAATTGTTCTCTTTTAAATTGTTTCCATTTTCATCTTCTTAACTAAAGCATTTACCTTGATAACCATTTATTCTTTCATATGTACTACAGAGAAAAAAAAGTAGAGCTCTTTCAAATCAATGTGAAAAATATGAGCTATCCAATGAAGAAGAAATTGAAAAGGACACAAGTAATAAGTTAATAGAAAAAATACAGGTTCACTGGTTTAATGGTAGTGCACTTACCTAGAATATGAGGCCCTGAGTTCAATCCCTGGTACCATACAAAAAACAGAAGAAATGAAAATTGCCTAGAAACATGTAAAAGATCCCCAACCTCCCTAAAGATGAAATAAATAGAAATAAGATCAATGACACTATCAGATTGGCCCTGAATGGCACACCTGTTAACAGCCAGTATAGAAGAAACATAGGGACCCAAGCCTTCTCTCTCCTTCATTGCTGACTTGGAAAGCAAACACACTGATCCTTCATGGCCTCAAGCATCACCTTCCTGTGCAGACCCAAAGATCCAAGAGGAACTACAAGCTATGACTAGGCTCCATGGAGCCACCTCGGAAGTTTAAACCAATCTTAACTCTTGAACTTTCCCAGGGGCCCTCAAAAGAAAATTCCCAAGAAGACATGACAGCTCCTATTCTTTCTTTGCAAAAATGCTGAGCAAGGGCCTTGGTAATTTAATACCCCCACACTACAGAATGCCCCAAGAGCCAGGGGCCATGGAAAATGCCTAAAATCCTAGTGACTCTGGAGGCTGAATCAGGAGGATCACAAGGTTGAGGCCATCCCCAACAACTTAGCAAGACTGTGTCTCAAAATTTAAGAAAAATTAAAAGGGCTGTGGATGTAGCTCAATGGTAAAGCACCCCTGGATTCAATCCCCAGTACCACAAAAAAGAATGCCCCAAGAATAGAACAGTGAATAGGAGACCCAACAAAAAAGACCATTAGAGATGTTAATTACTTTGGATGTTGCAAATGCTCAGCATTTAACTCTCACTCAGCATTTATCTTATCAGAATAAATTGTGATTTAATTTTGGCTTTCATTTCATAAATTGTTCTTTAAATCTTTGAATGAAACAAGCACCTTCTCCTCCTTCTCAAGAACTTGACCATCAACCTTACTACTAACTATCTAGCATTTCCTTCTGCTAGAAGAGGTCTTTCAACAGCAGGGCAGAGAAAAGAACCAACCAAACAGGTAGCAGAAATGCAACTTGGCATTTCTCCACAAAAGAGAAACTTGGAGGCATTGAGATTTTGGGTTAAAGGTTTGTCTTGCTCCAAGCATGAATATGAGATTGGATACAGATGTGAATATCCAGATTGCATTCCAAAGACTCTTCCTGATAAATGAAAACAATAAAGAGTCAGCAAGTAGCAACAAGATGCATAATTATGCCAAAGAGTCTTACTGGTGGCAGGTTTGTTTCAATTCCAGAGCCAGTACCAAAACTTTCCACAAGTAACCTGAGGACCACCATGGAGCAAGCTGGTAGGCTACCAAGATGGAAGCTATTTTTTCTCTCCTCAGATCTTTCTTTCTTTCTCCTTTCTGTGTTATCCATAATTTAAAGTTATCTACATACTTTGGATGCTTTTGAAGTTTAATGTGCTTCATTCATTGTTTTATAGATTGACCAGTCTTTGGCATATAGCAAGTGTGTCTTCAAATTTTATAAACTCTTTTGAGGGGATTGAACCCAGGTTCATTCTGACTCCTAGCTACACTCCCAGCCCTTTTTATTTTTTATTCTGAAACAGGGTCATACTCAGTTGCTGAGGGCCTCACTAGTCTGCTGAAGCTGTCCTCAAACTTGTGATCCTCCTGTCTGACCCTCCCAAGTACAAGGATTGGGACCAGGTTTGAGGCTAGGATGTGATAACTTAGTGAAACCCTGTTTCAAAATAAAAATAAAATAGGGCTTGGGGTTTGAAAGGGGCTCTGGTTGGGCCTCCATGGGGCTGTTGATTCTGGCACAGGTTTACCCAACCCCAGGATGCAGAAAGCTTTCTCTCAGGCCTCTCTACCTGGCTTTAGCCTCTGCCCCCAAGCCACCTCCACAGATGTAGGCCGGCTCCAGGGCTTTCCTTCTGAAGTGAATTTTCTCCTTCTGTTCCCAAACCCCTCCTCCTGAACAGCTACAGGTGGGGGCTCCCCCATTAGAAGTTCCAGGGTGCTGGCCACATTTGCCAGCTTTCCATGAATTGAAATCTTCTGGTCATTGGGGAAGTGAGGTGCATGGAACAGAGCTTTCATGGAAACGATGCATTGTCATTTCAATATTCTGTGTGGCTTTGCTTTGGATTTGATAAATTAATCTCCTTATGCTCAATAATGTGGCCCACAGTCAGCAACAAATGAGGAGCATTTCAAAATGTCATACAGAGCCCTGCCTCCTTCTGAATACCTGTGGCTGCAAAGCTCTTCTGGAGACACAGGGAACAGACTTGGCACACTGACTGCCCTGACCTGCAAGCAGTGGTGGGAGAATTCAGCAAGCACAGACTCAGGCCAAAGGCAAAGACCTAGCTGCCCTAGGGCCTCATGGGACTTCCACAAAGCCATTAAGTACTGGAGCTCTGGAGTCAGAACCCCTGGGCTCACATCATGGCTCCACAACTTGTTATCTGGGGGGCCTTGTACAAGTAAGCAAACCACTTGGCCTCTTTGTGCCTCAGTGCCCCCATCTACCAAATGGAGAAAATAAAAGTGTTATCTCAGGAGCATTATGTCAGGAGCAAAAGAACAATGCCATGTCTCTTAATATTAAAGATGAGTTTCCCCAAGACACTCCTGGGTACATAACCAAGAGAAATTAAAACAAAGGTCCACATGAAAATTCACACAGGAATGTTCAGAACAGCATTATTTATAAGAGCCCAAAGTGGAAACAACCGAACTGTCCATTGATAGATGAATAGATAGATGAACAAAATGTACTCTATCCATATAATAGAATATTATTCAGCCTTTGAAAGAAATAAAATAGCTGGGCATAGTGTTGCCTGTCATCCTAGTACTTGGGAAGCTGAGACAGGAGGATCCCAGCGTGGTGGCCAGCCTCAGCAACCTAGCAAGACTCTCAAAAACCTAGCAAGACCCTGTTTCAAAATGGCAACACAAAACAAGGGATGGGGGTGTAGCTTAGAGGTAGAATGCACCTGAATTCAATCCCCATTACCACAAAAAAAAAAAGACAAGGAATAAAGTATTGATTTACACTGCAATTTGGATGAACCTTTAAAACATTGTGGTAAGAGAAAGAAGCCAGACACAACACTTCACACATGATTTAACTCATTTGCAAGTCCAGAATAGGCAAATCCATGGAGACAGAAGAGAGATGCATGAGTTTCAGGCATTGAGGCAGAGGGGGATGTTAGCTAAAGGACACAGAGGTTCTCTATGGTGATGAATATCTTCTAAAATTGGCTGTGGTGATGGCTTGCACTTATCTATGAATATCCTAAGAAACAATGAATTGTATACTTTAAATGGATAAATTATACATTGTATGAATTATATTTCAACAAAGCTCTTTATGAAAAATTAAAATTATTATGTGGCTTGAAATAAGCTGATCATCAAAAATACAAAGAAAATACTTTCCATTGAATTAAATTTTGGTGGTACTGGGCATTAAGTTCAGGGGCATTCTACCTCTGAGTTACACTCCCTGTCCCTTTTATTTTTTATTTTGAAACAGGGTCTTGCTAGCTTTCTGAGAGTCTTGCTACTTTGCTGAGGCTGGCCTCAACCCTGCGATCCTCCTGTCTTAGCCTCCCAAGCACTGAGATTACAGGCGTGCACCACCATTGCCCAGCTTGAATTAAATTTAAAAAGATGATTTGATCCATACAAGGCTTATACAACAGTGCAAAGTAATCCTAGCTGCTGAAGTCCTCACTGCCTACCCAGAAGTTGTGCACACTGGACAAGATCACCAATGAGGGGACCAAAGTCAATTTTCTGTGCACAGAGGAACTCACAGGTTACTTTGCCACTTGCTTCCTTTTCTAGCCTTTCAGGAACCCAGGATCATGACCAGGGGCTCCCTGACTCTGGAGGCAGGAGTTCCCAAGCGAAGTTGGGAGCTGACACTCAGGCCCCTTGCCTCACCATTCTCTTTCTCAAACAGCCGAGCCTACTTATTTTCACTAGCTGGATCCTTTGCAGGGTGAGATTATTTCTTAGACCAGAAGCAATGTAGGAATTGAGCAGTTCTGCCCACCTCTAGCAGCTGGTCACATGACAACTGTCTGCTTAAGCAATGGGCCCCTCCTTCCCTTCTGGGGTCACCCAGTACCAAGCAGAACTAACACGATACCCTTGCTCTGCACTTGGCATCTTCCACTCCTCTCATCTCTTTCTCAGCTTTGGCCTTTCAGGCATGGCTTTCTTGGTACCTTTCTTATAGTCTGTCCCCACCATGCCTTAGGAAAAGCCCTACCACTCACCCTTCCTATGCACTCTTTGAAAATGGGAGTTTTCTGTTGCCTCTTTCTTCTTCACTAGGATGATTTGTAATTGTGATGACATAATGTCCTTCCCTGGGCAAAATGTACCAGTAAAAATTCATTAATTTTTACATTTTCTCATTTACATTTCCTTGTGGGTGGTAGTCTGTCCATAATATTCCAGAGGCAATATTCCTCTCAACTTTCTGCTGACTAAAATGATCACAGAAGAATATAACAAGAAACCCAGAGTGGTAATGCACACCTGTAATCCCCATACTTGGGAGGCGGAGACAGGAGGATTACAGCCTCAGCAACCTAGTAAGACAGTTCCAAACAAAAAATAGAAAGGGCTGGGGGTGTAGTCCAGGGGTAGTAAATGCCCTTGAGTTCAATACCCAGTACCGAAAGAGAGAATGTAATAAAGATCAAGTTAGCCTTTGATATCCAATAGGACTTTTGTGTCCATGATCAGACACTGGTTTTAAAAGCCGTGTTTTAACTACTGAGAAAATTTTTTTGCTCCTCAATGCCTTTGGTTACTACGATGGTCGGTTTTATGTGTCACCTGAGCCAGGCTCTAGCTCCCAGTCTAATGTAACTGTGAAGGGATTTGGTAGCTGTATCAACAATCGGTCAACTTTAAGTAAAGATTACTAAGCCTGGATAATGTGCCAGTCAGTCCTTGCCAATCAGTTAGCCTTAGGAGCAAAGACTTAGGTTTCCCTGGGGAAGAAGAAATTCTTCCTCAAGACTGAAGCACCCACTCCCATCTGAGTTCTCAACCTGCCACCAGCCCTATGAGTATTGAAATTGCCCAGTAAGTCCCCACATAAGCCTTTCCTTACTACAGATGTGTATATTAAAAATGTAAACACAGAGCCGGGCGTGGTGGCGCACGCTTGTAATCCCAGCATTTGGGAGGTTGAGACTGGAGGATCCGGGTTCGAGGCCAGCCTCAGCTACCTAGTGAGGCACTCCGCAACTTAGTGAGACTCGGTTTCAAAATAAAAAGGATAAAAAATAGGGCTGGGGGTATAGCTCGGAGGTAGAATGCCCCTGAGTTCAATCCCCAGTACCGCAAAAAAAAAAAAAAAAATGTAAACACAGGAGACAGGAAAGGGACACATTTACCCCCAGGTGTGACCATGAATAGAAAATTTCAAACCCCAGGGTATGTGGTGCTATCAGTCAGCAAGGGTAAGTTTGCTGCACCCACAGGGTGGAGACCCAAGGGGAAGAATAGGGCCACTGTGGACTGTTAAGAAGCAACGTTCTTCTTTGCCCATATGAAGACTTGCACAGGTGTAAATTCAAAATACTACCTAGGCACTCAATACAGCCCAGATACCAAGCTCAGAGCCTTCTGGGCATGTGGCCTTCTTGACTCCCCTTGCTAGCACTGTGTAGCAGTGCTGTGATAACCTTTTTCAAGAAGCCATCAAGTGGTTTTCCCAACATTGTGTAGCTCATACAGATAGTTTAGGCTCCCATTCTTCACTCAGCCCCTGGACAGTCCAGCTTTGAAATAGCCAGAGATACCACCCAAACTCCCTGCTTCCTCAGGAATAGGCATGAGGAGCTGCCACTGCCTGCTCCTTCTTGTTCAGGATATCCACCTTCAGATGTCGTGCTCCAGGAATGATAGTAACCACCAGTCCATTGTTAACAATAAAGAAGCTGCAAAGCTGGGTGAGGAGGTGCATGCCTTTAATCCCAGTACTTTGGAGGTTGAGACAGAAGGATTGCAGGTTCCAGACCAGCCTCAGTAACTTAGTGAGACAATGTCTTAAGATAAGTAATAAAAAAAAAAGCTGGGGCACAGCTCAGAGGTAGAGTGTCCCTGGGTTCAATCCCCAGTATGAAAGAGAGAGAGAGAGAGAGAGAGAGAGAGAGAGAGAGAGAGAGAGAGAGAGAGAGAAAGAAGAAGAAGAAGGAGGGAGGGAGGGAGGTAGGAGGGAGGTAGGGAGGAAGGAAGGAAGGAAGGAAGGAAGGAAGGAAGGAAGGAAGGAAGGAAGGAGCAAAATTAAAGGGTGGAACCTCACAGGGGTGTGGAAGTCTCTGTCCCTTAACCTCCAAGGTGATTTTTTTTGTCTTTGGACTTAAGTGTCTTCTCCCCTGCAGTCGAAGTCGTAGCTTCTCTCTCTCTCTCTCTCTCTCTCTCTCTCTCTCTCTCTCTCTCTCTCTCTCTCTCTCTCCCTTCCTCCCTCCCTCCCTCCCTCCTTTCCTCTCTCTCCTCATTTCCTTTTCTTAGAATCTCTCTCTCCCTCCATCCATCTCTCCCTCCTTCCCCTCCCTTCCCCCTCTCCCCTCCCTCTGACCCCCTCTCATACTTGGAATTGAAGAAAGGATATCCTACAACTGAGGTACACTCAGCCAAGGATGTCACTAAGTTTCTGAGACTGATGTTGAATATGCAGTCTTCCTGTCTCAGCCTCCCAAGTACTGGGATTACAGATATGTGCCACCAAGCCCAACCCAAAATTTCTCAATGCCACAGCACTTGCTCTTTTTTCTGTGTGTATACCTGGCCCCAGGCCAAGATTTTTTCATGTGTGCCTGGCAAGATGCAACATGGAAAACTCTGCTCTCTTCCAGCCTCTTCAAGATGCTTGGAACATTTTTTTAAATCACAGGGAGAGTCCTGGTCCTGGTTCCTCTTAGTTCTGGGAAAGTGTGGGTAGAATCCCATAGAGCCCGACAAAGGTTGCCTCTCTTCAAAACTCTTGATGCACAGAGCTGAGCTGGACTGGGCTGGGCTCCAGACCCCATGAGAGGGGCCAGTAGGTGCCAGGGACAAGCTGCTCAAGGATTGGGGAGAGGACAGAAGTAGAGCCTGGGAACCTGGCAGGGGCAGCCTGGGGAGTATTCCATAGTCTCTAAAACCCAGGCTGGAATAGAGAAAAATGAGTACACAGCAAACTGCAGGGCCCCTAAACTTATGTTCCTCAAATAATTTCTTAGTGGCAGACGCATCATTGCTTCTTGATATTTTACATTTTCTCTGGTGAACAGAGGCCACATAGGATGGCTGGAGACTCTGGGTCTGAATCATGGCTCAGGCACTTGCTGGTTGTGTGATTTCAAGCCACCCGAGGGAGACGATCAAGTCTCCCCAAGTAAGAAGGGCCAATTCAAGAAGTAAATGTGCAAAGTCATTGCTCTTAACCATGATCCCACGATGCCAAGCAGTGACACCAGGCCTCCATAAATATCCAGTATCCATCAGTGGATAAGGTCCTCCTCCTTCTCCTCCTCCTCCTCCTCCTCCTCCTCCTCCTCTTTTACTGGGAATTGAATCCAGGGGCATTCTACCTCCAAGCTACACACCCAGCCTTTTTTATTTTTTTAAATTTTGAAATACCATCTCACTAAGTTGCTGAGCACCTTGATACGTTTCTGAGGATGATCTCTAACCTGCCATCCTCCTGTCTCAGCCTCCCAAGTACTGGGATTATAGCCATGCACCACCATACCAACTTGGAACTACTTAAACTACAAGTCAGGCATGGGCTTCTCACCTAGCCAATATTCTTTCCTTTAACCCCTCAGTAGTTCTTGTTTTTCAGAGGAGACACTGGGGCATAGAAACATTAGACAACTTGAAAGGGTCATATAGAAGAAAAGTGGCAGAAACTCGACTCTTTTTTTTATGTTTATTTTGGTTTTTTGTTTGTTTGTTTTTTGTGTTTTTTTATTTTTTATTTTTTTATTTTTTTAGCATGGATTTTTATACATTTCTTGGGTACAACAGGGTTAATCACACATTTTTGTTGGGTACAAGCTAGTACAGGTAAAGACATCCATGCACATATTTCTCATTAACCCTTCCCCAATTCCCACCCATCCTCCCCCTATCTCCTGGTCAGTTTAGTGATTGACTTTGATGTGATCTTGTAAGTATATCATGC
>PVLC010004408.1:0-85551 GCA_004027655.1 Graphiurus murinus
GCTTATCGAGGATCTCTCCATTTCATCTGGAGACCCTCCTATGCCCCATCTTCTCCCTAGCATCCACATATTAGGGAGAACATATGCTTCTTAACTCTTTGTGACTGACTAATCTCACTTAACATAATGTTTTCCAGTTGCATCCATTTCCCTGCAAAGAACATGATTTTGTTCTTCTTTATGGCTGAGTAAAATTCCGCTATTGTTAAAGCATTTATTCACAGGTATTATTGAGCATTCTCCATTTGTAGGCATATTACTAGCAACTTGGGTGACAGGTGAGAGGGGCCCACTCCCTAGGGATTGCATCATTCAGCAGCAAAGAGGAATACAAAGACATGGACCTTTGATACAAAGAATCAAACTCTTTCTGAAGGAAAGGAACAGTATTGATGGTGGCACAGAGAAGGTGAATAGGGTGTCCTGGAAGAGCTACTTCCTGTGGATATTGGAGTGAATACTTTGACCAGCTGGTGAGGGCTGGCTGGAGTTCCGGCTAGGGATCAGTAGGAGGAAGCAGGAGGAAGCCGGAAGGTCTGTGGTGGGTGGGATGCTTCTCATCTACAGCCTGTTCATTCTGCCTCCTGGAGGACAGCTGGGGATGGCTTATTGCTCTGAGGATGAGTTCTTAGTTCTTGAGATAAAGTCACAGAAAGGAGACTGCAGAGCCTGTGGCCATGGAGACGGCAAGGAAATTAACAACACCAGGGGAATGTGCAGTCCCACAACAACTGCAGGAGGAGGGAGACGTGTTTGCAGAGTACACCACACACAATTTTACATGCAGGGGTCCTGCTCCTCACTTCACACATGAAGAAAACGTGGTTTTAATTTGTCAGGGACAGCCATTTTCACCTGCTGGGAGTATGTTCAGAGGATCTGTTCTCCTAGAAGATGCTATGGACTAGCTTAGAATTAGTAAGGGATACTCAAATGTTTGACATCAACTTTCATCTTTGAGAGTTTTTTCTTCTTTTCTCTCTTTTTAAAAACTATACTTACATGCAGTAATGACTGCAAATGAAATTTTTTTTTTGGTACTGAGGATTGAACACAGGAATATTATACCTCTAAACCACACCCTCTAATCCTATTTTAGTTTTTATTTTGAAACAAGGTCTCCCTAAGTGGTTGAGGGTCTTGCTAAGTTAGTGACACTGGCCTTGAATCTGCAATCCTGTCTCAGTTTCTCAAGTACTGGGATAACATGGTGTGCCACTGAGCCTGGCTTGCAGATTGAGTCTTAAGTTTCCTTGAACACTATTAGATTCAACATCAAGAAGAATGTCTGGCTTTGCTCCCATCCCATATTACTCTTCTCTTCTTGATTTTTTTCTGTGACCATTTCTTGATTTCTTTCTGACCTCTATCCTGTTAAAGCTTTTAGGATCAGTCTTGATCTTGTTTGGAAGAGAGATTAAGGAAGCCTCACTTGTAGAATGGGTCTGACTGAGCTTTGGTGCTAGATTGTAAGGTTGCTGAAGACAGGGATCTCATGCCCTCAATATTCATTTATTTATTTCTAGTACTAGGCATACTGCAGATATGAGGTCCCCGGGGTTTGGGGGAAGAGGCAATTGCATGACTTGCATGATGTCATTCCCATTCTGTGCGATAGGATAGCAGGCATCACCAATTGATCACTGCACATTTCTCCATGGTGCCCCAAGGGCCTCCAAATTTCAGATCATCACTGTCAATCACAGAGTAGATCCATAAAATCAGTACCTTGCTACTGCCATAACATAATACTGCACAACAGACACTTTAAAATAAAAGAAATTTGCCCAGTACAGTGGCACATGCTTGTAATCCCAGTACTTGGGAGGCTGAGACAGGAAGATAGCAGGTTCGAGGACATAATCAGCAAGTAGTGAGACTCATCAACCTAGTGACACCCTGTTTCAAAATAAAAATAAAATAGGGCTGGGGTTGTATCGCAGAGGTAGAATGTTCCTGGGTTCAAGACCCAGTACAGATGAGACAGACAGAGAGAGAGAGAGAGAGAGAGAGAGAGAGAGAGAGAGAGAGAGAGAGAGGTTTGTTCTCGCACAATTGTGCAATTGTGGAGGCCAGAAATCCAAGCATTAATTATTTACTGAGTTGGTTTCTTGTGGCACCTGCCTCGTAGCTTCTGAGACTGCTTGGCTTCCTCAGTTTGTAGCTGCAGAATACAATACCCATCTCTGCCCACATTTTGGGGGGGGGGGAGCTGGGGATTAGACCCGGGGCATTCTACCCCTGAGTTACCCCTCCAGACCTTTTTTATTTTTTATTTTGAAATAGAGTCTTACTAAGTTACCAAGGGTCTTGCTAAGTTTCTGAAGTGTCAGGAGCCAGCCCTCGAGGCAACAGGGTCAGGGGTCCCTCGTTAGGAGGTGATCAGGACGAGGTCGCAAGAGTACACTCACACCCAATCCAGTGTTGTAATGTATCTGTTTAATTCATGTCATCACCGTTTCTTATACTTTTTTTACAATGAGGCAGGAATTTTTACAGACTTGTTTTTTCTAAAGTTGAGTGGGTACATCTTTAACTAGAAAAGCTATTTCCCATAGTATTTGATGGGATAAGAAAACAGCAAAGGTTACAGAATACAATACGTATATAAAAATTCTTTTAGTACGAAAACAGTGGTAAAGGTTAACGACGGAGAGGAATCTCTATTCATTAGATTAAATCTTCACTATTTGCTCAGTTCCTGTCAGGTAACTAGAAAGTAGTTAATAAGTGGTGGGACAAGGGAAGGTGTTTCCGAGAGAAAGAGAAACTATCTGTCTTAAAGCTTTCTTTACTCACAGATAAAAAATAGTAGATCTAAGTTGCTTTGATTTGTATCTAAGCTTGCAAAGTTCAATTCCTGATGTTTGTAGAGGGTTAATGAATATCTCTGATTCGAGCTGAGGCATTGTTCTTTTCACAGTCCGTTTAGCCATCCTGTGTCTCTAAGAAAATTTTCTTTATAAGTAATGTGAAAGCAAAACCCAAAGCACCCCAAATTTCCAGAATATAATAATGCAAAGTGGGAAATGCCATGCGTTCCTTCTTTTGGAATTGCCTGCCTTGCAGAATTCCAGTGGGCCGAGCCATGCTCAAGGCCTAGCTATTAGGATGACATCGCACTGAAGGTGGCCTCAAACCTGTGATCCTCCTGTCTCAGCCTACCAAGTACTGAGATTACAGGAATGTGCCACTGTGCCTGGCTTAAAATTGGGTTTTGAAAGTGGGTTACTTTTTATTAGACCCATTGGAACACTGTGACAGTTGCAAGTATTTTTTTTCTTGCTATACTTTGGCTGCTAGAAAGCTCAGAGCTCAGATCACATGGCAAATGATCTCTCTAGTAAATGGTTGGGGTGATATTACCTATTTCCACACACTTTTTTTTTGGCTACATTACTTCAATGTCTATAAGGAATACATTATTGATCCTAGCCTGCCTTATGTTGGCCCCTTCTCTTCACCACTGCTGGTGGACCCCAAGCTGCCATTTTGAATGATGTCATCTACTGCTACAGATGAACTCTGTCCCCTAACATTCATATGTTTAGGTCCTGATCTCCAGCACAATCGTATTGAAAGATAAGGCCTTTGGCAGGTAGTTGGACGTGCCAGGGAGGGTTGGGGCTTCGAGATGGAATTAAAAGCAGACAAAAGTGAGTTTGCTTCCTCTTTCTGTCTCTACCTGCATGGATCCAGGTGAGGACACAGTGAGAAGGTGGCCATCTGCTACTCAAGAGAGTCCTCTTCAGGTACCACCTTGCTGGTGCCCTGATCCTGAACTTGTAGCCTGTGGAAGCACAAGAACTATACTCTTGTGCAAGCTCACTGCCTACGATGTTTTGTTAGGCAGCTTATTCTGATTAAGACAACCAGCCCCAGCCATAACTAATAACTAGATAGATGGCAGCCATCTGTGACAAGATGCACCACAACTCAATTCTTCCTGGGAGTCTGAGGTTGGACCAAGAGAGAGTCTGTCTCTCCAGGTGACTTGAGCTTAAGGAGACTTTGAAGCTGTGGATAAGTATGCACTTGGCAGCAGTAAAGCAAGTATTATAAAAAGGAGCGAGAAACAGATAAGGAAAGAGAGGGAGAGAGGGAGAGAGAGGGAGAGAGAGGGAGAGAGGGAGAGAGGGAAAGAGAGAAAGAGAGAGAGAGAGAGAGAGAGAGAGAGAGAGAGAGAGAGAGAGAGAGAGAGAGAGAGAGAGAGAGAGAGCTGACTGGCAGGCAGCTGGTCCTCACTGGGACCTAGAGAAAGTCTTGTTACTGGCTACCATTCTTCCAGGCAACTGGTTACTTTCTCACTCTTGGATTCCACATATTAAATCTTAAGCATTTTTATTGCAAAATTCCCTTCCTTTCTTCCCTTCTCCTCATAATGTTAGTTTGAGTTCATTTATGTTATTTGCAAACAAACAACAAATCTCAAGTAAGCCCTTTTCTCTGATGTCGGGGGCCTAGTCCGGCCAGCTAGACCTCGTCTCTAGATGGCACCTGGCAGAGTGCCAGAAGTGGCTCTGTGCCACGCCAGAGCGCATGCACCAGCATGCCCGACTCGTGGCCGGCCCAGGTGAGAGCTGTATGAGATGCCTCGTGGCTTAGGCCCTGTGTGGCTTTAAGAGTCTCCGCCTCTCGCCCAAGAGAAGAGTTGCTGGGGAAAGGCTGGCTGGGTTGTTGCTGGAGTGGGTTGCTGGAGAAGTTCTGGGAGGAAAGGTTGTGGGTTGCTAGTGGAAGGTGGATTGCTAGAGAGAGGGGTTATTGGGAGTCTGTTGGAAAGGCACTATTTGGGGAGACGGCTTCTGTGCTGTGTTTGTTACTGCTTGTGTAGTGCCCTTGATCCCAGAGAGAGAGGTATAATAAAGAGAGGTTTGAATCAGCAACATTCAGGCAGCATCTTTATTGGGGCCTCACGGTTGAGGGTTCAGCCTGGGGCTCCTGATACTCTGATCCTTTGCCTTTTTAATATCTACCTTCTGGTGCTCCTAAGTCTTTTATGAAGAATTTTTTCTGGGACCAGGGGGATTATGAGTAGCTAAAAAGGACTCAGATGTGTGTGTCTTCTGAATCTGGAGAGGAGCTGCTGAGGTAGTTCCATCACGGCACCTCCTGGATGCTGCAGATAACAGGACAGGACGTGAGAGGACTCAGGACCATAGTGATTGATGTCAGGGGCTCTTTAGTGGTCAGTCTGTCTCTTATTACCATAGAAAATAAGGTTGGCCTGATACATTTTGTTTTAAAAACCTAGTGTTAACTTTTCCCTAGTTTTCTCTTCTCTTGCCAGGAGTTGCAGAATGGTGGGTTATTTGTGCTTTTTTTAACTTGGAGCACACCATGAATAGCCTGAATTATTGCTCCAAACAATTGCGATTGCTGTTATTGAGGCTTTATAGAACCACTTATGTTTCTAAACATCCTTTTATGAATCTCCATTTCTATGGTAACCTAGGTAGTCTGCTCAGTACACATGGGCACCTCTTTGGGAGAACATGATAGAAGAAAATTTGAATTTATAGACGAGATCAATGAAAGGGTGGATATTCACAGAGTCTTATAGAGGATGCACAGACATCCATTTCCCCTGGTGCCTTTGGTGCATCCTCTATTCTCTCTATAGATCATGTACAGTGTTTTACACATAATGAGCTCTGAATGGAAATTCTGCTGCTTGATTGATGAGCCACTTGGGATGGAGAGAAATGTGAAGTTAGGGTCATAGTTTGCTGCTGCCAATTGGAGATAAATCAAAATGGAAGAGAAAGCATCTCTGAGCAGACAGCCACAGTCAGTGGGGAAATTGGACTTGATATTTAAAAATGTGATTCACATATAGTTTGTAGGAAGCTTCTTGCTGCATAAACTAAATTATATGTAAAATTTTCACATCAATGTCCCCAAAGACCCAAGAGACCCTAGCCTAGGTCAAAGCATTTTGCAGTCAAAGGAGGAGGTAAGCACCGATTCTACTTCCCTGCTGGGACCCAGCACTTTTGCAAAGAGCGGTTCATTTTTATTTTCTTAGGCTTAGATCATCCTGGGGAGGGGTTGCATCTTCCAAATCTAAGACCTTGAATAGCATGGGGAGCAGGGGCTGCCTAGACTCTCCTTCTTGTTGGTGCCTGCATTAGTAAAGACTCTTGGTTGCAAGAGAATATGTCTACCGGAGTTGGTTTGAATATCGAAGGGGAATTATTATGAGGAAACAGTTACTTCCTGGACGCTAAGGACAGGACTGGTATTGGACCTCAGACATTATTGACCCAGCAGGTGAAAGCATCAGGAAAGTGGGAAACTCCTGTCTGCACACTTGTTTCACCTTTTTTCTTCTTCAGATCTGGCTTTACCTGCCTCTGCACACACATAGTGGCATATCATGGAAAGAAGGCCAGCAACATGACAAGCATGTGAGGGTGTTCCCGTAGCAACCAACTAGCTCTGGGAAATGCAATTGTCAAGAGCTACTGGTTGAATGCAATCACCAAAAATACAGACTATGATCAATTCTGAGGGGAATGTGGGGAAATAGGAACCCTTATACACTCTTGGTGGGACTGAAAATTAGCTGACAAGGAGATTAATGTGGAAGTTCCTCAGAATGCTGAGAATGGAACCACCATATGACCCAACAATACCACTCCTGGGCATCTTTCAAAGGAACTGAAGTCAGAATATTATAGTGATACATGCATATCCATGTTTATAGCAGCGTAATTCACATAGCCAAATTATGAAACCAGCCTTGATGTCTGTCAACAGATGAATTGATTACAAAATGTTGAAATATACACACAGTAGAGTTTTACTCAGTCATAAAGAAGAACAAAATTATGTCATCTGCAGGAAAATGGATGGAACTAGAGGATATTCTGTTGAGTGAGATTAGCCAGCGTGAGGAAGTCAAGGGCCATATGTTTTCTTTCATATGTGGAAGCTGGAGGGAAAATAGAAAACAAAAGGGTCTTTATATAAATGAGGAGAGAGACCAGTAAAACAGTGGAAGGGGATTTGGGAAGGGAGGTGAGGGAGAAGGGGAGACTTGATGAAGGAAACGGTTCAAATAATGTTATATTCACATATGAAGGTATCACTACCAATCTGACCAACATGTACAGGGAAAGAGAAAGGGAGCTCAGGGGAGCCTGGAGGGAAATACACCAAGTGCTGTGTGCATGCATGTGTGTATCACTTTGAACCTCACTATGATGTATAATTACAATGCACCAATAAAAACATTTATAAAGAAAGAAACTGAATGAGTCCTTCTATGGGGTCACCTAGTTGGGTGCTGACACCACCTAGGGTGATGACAGAGCCTGGCATAGAAAAAACTTACATGAGCCAGCTTTCTGTGGGTGATAGAATGTCAAGACTGATGATGACGACTGGCCCAGAAAACCTCAGAGAGTGATAAGGGCCTCCGAGATGAAAGTGGGGTGTCATGACTGAGAGCCTGGAGCAGCAGCTCCTGTAGGACAAAACATCAGGTCATGCTGCAAAGAGGAGAGAAGGTATTTCTGGGAGAGCACAGATCAAGTGAAAAAGTCACGAGGCGATGAAAGTAGATGCGTATTCTCTCTTATATGTGGAAGCTAGAGAGACAATTGGAAATAAAGGCAACAATGGATAGATGAGCAGTCACTCCAGGGGAATGACTGAGAGGGGTTAAGGAAGGGAAGAATGAAGTCATAAAGAATGCAATAATTGAAACAATGCTATGAATGTATACAAAATTACCAATTCCAATCTCAAAGGCATGGTGGGGAGGGCACCAAGAGTTGTGTGCATGTGTTTTTCTGATACTTTGTACCCCAATATGATGTAAAATTACAATGTACCTACATAAATAAATAAATAAATAAAATGGCAAAAATGGCTACAAGGAGAAAGTAACCTAAAAGAAACAAAACAAAAAACCAAACTCATGAGGCAGAACACGTCTGAAGTGTATGTGAGAAATGCCCAGGGGGTGGTCAGGACGTAGAAGTCACAGAGGTGAGCTGGGGATGGACCGTCTAGACTCTTGAGTGGCCTTGTGGACCCTAACCAGGACTTGGATTGGAATTGTAATTGGGAGAGACTGAAGGTTTTGTCAGGGTTGTCTTTGTATAGCATTGGGAAAAGACCACTCTGGCTTCTAGGTGAAGAGTGGTGAGGCTGAAGTGGAATGGCCCCTGCCACCCCAGTGGAGGGAGGTGGTGTTCATTAGTGTGATAGAATAGGAGGAAAGTGCCTAGAAGAAGGATACATTTTGGAGGAAGAACCACTAGTACTTGAAAATGAGTTGAATGTAGGGAATAAAGACAAGAGAGGATTTGAGGATTTCATGCTTGGTCTTTTAACTGAGCAACTATGGATTGTACCTCTGAAATGGTGAACCACATAACATTTCCTCCTCTGTGTTGTTTGTGCCAGATATTTTAGTCACAGTAGTGGAAAAGCTGATTAAAACAATGTAAAAATAATTTTAGTATATGTTTCATTTAATCTCATATACCCCAAATTTTATAATCTCAGCAGGCAAACAAAATAAAACAGCTTATGAGATATTTTACATCTCTCAATACTATTTCTTCACACTCCAATATGTATTTTCCCCTTTAAGCATGTCTCAGCTTAACCTAACCACATTAGGAGCTTGATGCTCAATAACTGCATGTGTCTGGGGGCTGCTGTTTTGGAAAGGGGAGCTCTAGAGAAAGTTGATGCTTATAGATTTATATTTGGTACTTGTCATCTAAGACATGGAATTACATAGGGATACCTAGGGAGGTATAGACAGAGAACAAGGCTCAGGACCAAGCCCAGGGTACCAAAAAATGCCCAAAGTTGATGGGTGGGATAAAGAAGGGAGAGCTCACAGAGGAGACTGGAGCCAACATGGTCTATGTTCTATGGTGGCACACACCTGTAATCCCAGTACTTGGGAGGCTGAGACAGGAGGATTGCAGGTTTGAGTCCAGCCTCAGCAACTTAGTGAAACTCTCAGCAACTTAAGACTCTGTTTCAAAAATAAAAAATAAAAAAGGCTGGGGGTGAAGCTCAGAGGTAGAATGCCCCTGGATTCAAACCCCAGCATAAAAAAGGTCACGAAGAAGAAGGAGAAGGAGAAGAACAAGAAAGAGAAGGAGTAGCTTCAGTGGCAGAGGATGAAGGAGGAGGAAAAGGAAGAAGAGAAGAAGGAAGAGAAATGTGAGGACTCAAAAGATCTAACAGACAGCAATGCCAACCCTCTGGAAGGTTCCATGACTGAGTCTTGAAGCATAAGCTGACCAAAGAGGGCACTGGGATTTCTGACTGGTAGAGACAGGGGGAGCAAAGATGTGAGATGAAAGGGATGTGGAGGGACCAAAAGGGAGTGTATTTACTGATCTAAGTGAGGGGCAAGGCTAGTCAATCCTGTGTCTGCCAGACCCCAGAGCCTGGAGGGTTTTGCACTCCTGCTGAAGACTCAGAGGTTCACCATCTGAGTCCGCAGTCTTAGCCACACCTGTGGCCACACCATGAGAACTGTGTTCACATGTACCACACTCTCCTGGTCATGTCTGGGTCAGACACTTGTGTCTGAACATAAGTGCTCATCCCTGATTTCTCTCCTGCTTAAGTACATGAAGTGAGAGTGAGTTGTGGCCTCTTAGGGAGGTCTCATTGCTAAATTTTAACTTCTCTTAACAGTGCATTCCCTGTGGCACGCCTCGTAGGTGACTGCAATGTGTTGGTGCATCTTGAGGCTATGGCTTTGAGAACTTGTGCTGCTGCAGCTCATGGAAGGCATTAAAGAAGAAAGTGGCAGCATCACATTTGCATTTGAGAGAGGTGGTGGCGGCAGCGTGAAGGTGAGGCTCCACTTGGCTGCAGATCCTTGTCCTGGCTGCTGCCTACTTCTCTTTGGTTCCTTTGCATCCTTTCATCTTTTCCTTTTGCTGTCCACAATGAGCAGAGGGGAAGCTGTGCTCTGCTGTATGGCTTAGAAGTTCTGGACAACCTTCTTGGTAGGCAGATTATTAAACTGCACTTGAGTGTGTCAAACATAGGCATTGCAGATCACACAGAGAGCCAGAGCAGGATGTGACTGAGCAAAGCAGGTATGAGCTCAGCAGCTTGAAACTATGCTTGATCTGGATGTGGGTATAGCTCATTCCAAGGAGGTGGCATCAGCCTATTTATACCATTAGGCTTTATTTTCAAGCAGTGTCCCCTGGGAAAGCAAAGGAGCCTGCCTTTGGCTCTGGACTATACTAATAAAGAGAGGACACTTTTTTTCAAATAGTTTCAGCAAAAGTTCTGGGGTTGACTTGCTCAGATTTCAAGGAGTAAAGAGATAGGAGCATTGCTGGTTCTGTGGTTTGGATCTGCTCTGGAGTGACTGAAGGCTTGGTCCCCAATGCAGCAGTGTTCGGAAGTGGGGACTTGGGGAAAGGATTGGATCATGAGGTCTCTGATCTCATCTGGTGGTTCATTTCTAGGGGGATTCCCAACTGAATGGGCCTTTGGGAGGTACAGGGAATGCAGGAGGTGGGGCCTCATTGGAGGAAGTGGTTCCTTGGGGCTATGTCCCTGGGGACTTATGTCTTGTTCCTGGCCCATCCTCTTTCTGCTTTCTGGATGCTACAAGCTAAGTAGATTGCCTGCTATGTCCTTTCCTGAGGCCTAAAGTAATGGAGTCTGCCAACCATTGACTGACCTCTGAATTCATGAGCCAAAATAAATCTTTCCTCCTTTAAGTTATTTTTCTTGGGTATTTTGTCACAGCAATGGAAATCCAACCAACACATAAGGTGAGGTGCAGCTACTCAGGAGGCTGAGGCAGGAATAGTGCCCAAACCCAGGAGTGTGAGGCTGGCCTGGGCAACATAGTGAAGTCACTATCTCAAAAACAAATGAAATAGAGAGAGGAGAGAGGAGAGTGTGTGTGAGTGATCCAGTAGTCATACATCCTACTAAACATGGATCAGGACAGGCCTTTCCATAAGCTGACGCAAGGCCAGCCCTGGAGGCCCCAAATATCATTGTTCCTTTAACACAGTGGGTCTCAGTTTCCCCAATTCTAAAGCCAGATTGAAATATCAGCTATTCCAAATCTAACATAAATTTACAAGTGGCTTTGGATTCAGAGCAAAGAATGGAGAATCTTTTCTTCCTGACACACTTCTCCTTTAGAAGGTAATTGGTGAGGATGGAAATTTATATGTAGAATCAATATTTTGGAGGACTTAATGGTAGTATGACAATTGTGGATTTCAAAGGGCAGCTCTGGAATAAAAATCATCAACTTTATATCTTGCTTGAGAAGCAGCATTCACAGAGAATTTTAATAAGGAACGACTTTGCTGGGAGGCCCTTCCTTTCACATTAGCTTCTTTCCCCCTCAGACTCTTGATAGCAGATTCAGGGTGCAGCTGTTGAAAACAGGGTTCATTAGTTAATTAGTTAGTTAATTAGTTCATTAGTTAGAAGTCTAGTGACTTCCCTTTGCCTCCAGAAACAAATTCTTATTTTTCATGGGACAATCTGGACCCATTGCATCTCTTGTTCACGTTGCCAATAGTGTCTTTTGCTTTTCCAATGTTGGTTATTTTCCAGCATTTATTCATTCCACAAATGTCAACAGGTCCCTATAATGCACAAGTACTATATCAGGCACAGAGAAAGCAATGATGACTCCTCTCTTCTTACTGCTGCTCATCTGCCATAGTAGGGGGATCCAGACACAGCAACAAGACTCAGCATTAGGCTTTGACAGTGAGGTTAGTCTGGGCTCAGCCACACACCTCTGGGGAAATTATTTTCCCTCTCCCAACCTCAATTTTTCTTCCTCAGGATGGGTGTAAGAACACTTACTTGTAAGCGTGATGCTTGGATGAATGAATGTCTTAGTCCAGTTTGTGTTGCTATAACAAAATACCGGACCCTGGGGAATGTAAAAGGAAAAAAAAATATCTAGATTTGGAAGTCAAAGAGCACAGTGCCAACAACTTCTGGGCTCTGCTTAGCACCTTCTGGCTACATTGCAACATCAAGACAAGGAGTATGTGTGAGTGAGAGTGATCACACAGTGAGCAAGGAAGGCCAGAGACTGATGAAGTTCAACTTATAAATGAGGAATAATAAGAGATTAAGAATAATAACTGATAACAAAACAGAACAATTGTAACAATACACTGGAATAAAAGTTCTATAAGTATTTTCTCTGTCTTTTATTGTACTGTACTCAGCCTTCTTCTTGACCACAGGGAACCACAGAAAGTGTAATTTCAGTTAAGGGGTCTGCTGTATGTAAAAATCCCTTAGGAGTTTTTCTAGACTGCACTGTCCATTTAACTAGGTAACTGAAAAAAGACGTTTTTGAGACAACCAAGGAAATGTGATTATGAGTTAGTTCTGCACCATGCAATACAAATAGAATTCAACCCACACAGGCAATTTTAAGTTTTCTAGTAGTCACACTAAAAAAAAAAAAAAGGAAAGAAACAAATGGAAATAAATAATATTATTGTACTTAAACAGCTACATACAAAATGCTTTTTCAAGTATATAATCAACACAAAAAACAATTAAATAATTTACATCCTTTTTGCTGTGGGTTTCTGCAACTGAAAACATGACATTTGAATTTCCCAGGGAAGGGTTTGATTTTAGTGCTCGGAGCCTGGCTAGACCGGTAATTTGCTGTGTTGCTTTGGAAATTTCTTTTCTTCCCTGAGTCTCTGTTGTTTCATCTCTAAAGGCCTGGTGCTCATAGTAACCTGGAGCTTCAGAACAAATATTTGAAGTAGTTTCTAGTAACTCACATTCCCTGCGAGGCATCTGAAGCTTACAGATGTTGAGCATCTTCCCTGACCAAGGTCAGGATTGAACCTGATTTCCACTGACCTGAAGGGTGGGCTTTCTATTTCATTTCCCTTAACTTCTTTCCTCCTTTTGGGACCAGAAGGCATTTCACTGTTCCAGGGGCAGAAGTCTCCCAAGAAATGAACCCCATCTGTGGTGGGCTGCATCCGGAGTGCCCCTCAAAGGTTCACGTGTTGAAGGCTTGGTCCCCAGTGCAATAGTGCTCAGAGGTGGGGATTTGGGGAAGGGGTTAGATCACCAGGGCTCTGATCTCATTGGTGGATCTGTAGCTGATGGCATGACTGGGAGGTGATAGAAATTGTAGGAGGTGAGGCCTACTTGGAGGAGGTAGGTCACTGGGGACGGGCTCTGAAAGGGGATCACTTGTCTACCACCCTTCATTTTTGCGCTCTCTTCCCAGCTTCCATGAGCCAGTTTTCCTCTGCCATGATGTTCTTCTGCCTCACCCCAGGCCCAGAAACAATGGAGCCTGCTGACCACAGACTTAAACCTCTGAAATTAGGAGCCAAAAACAAATCATCCCTCCTTTAAGTTAATTTTCCCAGGTATTTGGGTCAGTCACAGTGATGGGAAGTGGATCAACATACCATCTTTCCTCCTGACTCTAGGATCCTGGTCAGAGCAGGAGAACTTTTCTTTCTACAATCTAGAGAACAGCATCCAATGGCAACCTGAAAGAAGGGGAGGTGTGGGCATGGTGAGGACAGGGCCAAACGCTGTTTGTTATTTTGTAAAGGCACATAGAACACTACATTGCCTGAAAAGTCTGGCCTTAGAATGCAAATGCATGATTTCTTCCTCCAAATGAGAGGACCAGGATTCTTCTGGAATGGAGACTTTAGCTTGCTGTCAGCAAGACCATCCTTGCTAATATTTCCTGTGACTTTGCAGCCATGGGTGCTGGACACTGGGAAGAGTCCTTTGTTTTATATGAAGGGTGACCCCAAATCTCTCAACATCATCTGTCATGCTCGATATCTCTGCTATGTTCCTTTGGTTGTACCAATGAACAAAATCCAAATTATCTTGAGCTGGCTCAAATGATTTTTTTCTTAGTGGAGCGACTGAAATGTAGTAATTTATTAATTGACAACTATTTTCCCAGCAAGAATTAAAATAATAATTCATAATTAGAAGAAGTTCTAATGAAGGATTGCAGTAAACCAAAGGCAACACATTACCCCTACCTCTACCTCTGACTTCTTTTATTCCTACTGATTCGTTTGAGATATTTCTCATTTCTTTTGTTTTCTCCTACAAAAAGATGGAAAGAGCTCTTTGCCCCTAAGTAAAAATAAGTACAATTTTCTTCCTGCAGCTCACTAGTAGTTCACTGTTGACTTAGCACAGAGGCTAATTAATAGACAGTCACCATCCCCTCCTAATCTCAGGTGTTGCAGGAGCAGCTGCGGGTTGCAATGGAGTTGATCCAAAAGGGGCCGTGTCTGGGCCAGACCATTCTGCATTTCACAAGAAGCCTGATGACCATCTAAGCAGGGGCCCCAGATAAGCAGAAGGCAGGTGTCTTATTAGCCCACTGCGGCCCCTGTCTGCACACATCTCTTTAATTGGGACTTTGAGGTGTGGCAGCCTGAGCTTTGAAGGTGACTATAATTAAGTTCCTGTCGTGGGTGCCCCAAACTTCCCAAGGGTGACCCTCCTTTGGGTCGAAGAGGCCTCTCATGGGTAGAGCAAATCTGAGGTAGCATAAGCATTTGTACAGCAGTTAATGCAGCTTCTAATTTCTAGGGTGGCTCCAGGACTCTAAAGGCACAGTGAGCTGAGAATTTATTCTCAATGTTAATGGAAATAATTTGTGAAAACCATTTTCAGCTGTCTGTGCTCATGGATGCTTCTGTTTAGTGCTGCTGATACCCATTTAACTAATCATTTTTATAGCAGGGGCAACACCCTTAAAAAAGAACAAGCTATGTACTAAAATACAGGAAAGAAAAAGCTCTTTTGGTGTCTGCTGCACAGGAAGGAGAGAGCCACCAAGAGCAGCAGCAGGTGCGTCAGATGCCTGGCCTGACTCTCTCCCTTCTGATTCTCCTTCTTCATGAGGGAAGTTGAGGTATAGTAAGGGGATCAGCAGGGGGAGAGTTGGTGCCACATATTTCAAGGAGAGAGATATTGAGGGCTGGGGCCACCAGAGTGTAGGTGTAGAGAGGAGGGGACAGAAGGGACAGAGGTGAGACTCCTCACCTATCTCTCCCATGTGTGCTACATTGGTGCCCATGGAGGGTCACCAGTGAGAGGGGATAGAAAGGATGAGGATGGTCCCTTTGAACTTAGGTGATCAGCCTGAGCTCAGATCCAAGACCCAGGAAAGAATTTGGGCAGTTTCTGTTTTCCAGGTCTTTGCAGTGGCAGTCAGAAGTGACCTTAGAAGTAGGTGATTTTTGTGCCCAGAGCTCCCTCGCCACAAGAGCTTACAACTGCAAGATTTGTAGTTGCACCATTTGCATCCCAGGCAGAATACAACACTACTACACACCCAGAAGGAATGGTGGTGGGTCTTTGTTTTGTTTTGTTTTTTGGTACTGGGGATTGAACTCAGGGGCATTCTATCTCTGAGCTAGTCCACCATCCCTACTTTTTTTTAAATTTTGAAACAGAGTCTCCTTAAGTTGTGGAGGGTATTGCTAAATTGCTGAGGTTGTTCTCGAAACTGTGATCCTCCTGTCTTAGCCTCTCAAGTACTAGGATGACAGGAGTGTGCGACCACAGCTGGCAGTAACAACATGTTTTACCAGGATCCCTTGTAGATCTAACAGATTTGATCCAGGAACCACAACCTGGGTCAGAAGAGACGTCAGGAAGGAGCAAAGGCAAAGAACTACACAAAGAGATCCATAATAGTGAGTAAGGTAAGCGTTAGGGAGAAAAAAACAAAAGGAAACATGGAGGCAGGGAGGGAAGGGTTGAGGTGTTACTTTGTCCCACATGGTCAGGGAAAGCCTTTTTGAAAAGATGACTTTTGAAAAAGGTGGGAGGGAAGAGAGAGAGAGAGAACACGTGAGAGACAGAGTGCTACATGGATGTGTGCACTGTCTGAGGTTCCTCCAGGTGCAGCGAATGAAACAGTTTGGAGGTGAGATGATGCTTATTTCTGCCTGTGGAACAGCAAGAAGGTTAGCGTGGTGGTGGACGTCCTGCTGCACTGAAGAGCTGTTGGAGTATCGAGAAGAAAAAACTCAGCAAGAGCTTGAGGATGGAGGGTTTGACGACTCCTGGCCAGAGACTGGAGAGAGTTTTGGGGGACAAGGAGAGCTGCGTGGGTGGGCCTGGGAGGCAAGCCTGGCCCTGGGGGAGGATGGAGACTGAGTCACAGGGAGAGTGAGGAGGGCCGGGGGCAGGTTAGATGGTAATGGTGACCCTGTGGGTGTTGGGAGGAGGGGGTGGAGCCCCCTGCTCTTTTCACCTGCAACATGGAGCTGGGTGGTATTATTGAGAACAAAGTTCTGAGGTCCTTCTTCATTTGTTAATTGAGGACTAAGTATATCTCACCACATCCTTAGCATCTGCCTTGGGTCAGTCTACTAATTTAACACTCAATTTTTATCTAATCTAAATCTATCATGGCTACTGGGAATTGAACCCATGGATGCTCTACCTCTGAGCTACACCCCCAGTCCTTTTACTTTATTTTTATGTTTTGGTACTAGAGATTGAACATTGTACCTCTGAGCTATACCCCCAGCCGTTTTTATTTTTTATTTTGAAACAGGGTCTGGTTAAGTTGTTGAGGATCTCACTAAGTTGCAGAGGCTGGCCTCAAACCTGCAACCCTCTTGTCTAAACCTCCTAAGCACTTGGATTACAGGCATACATAACTATGCCTGGCTCTATAAACCTCTTTCATACTGTAATTTTTCAGAGAAAACCCTCTATCATCAACCAATTGCCCAATAGAAATGTGAGTTAGTGCCTCAGCTGCTGTCTTCCCTCCATGTTGAGCCATCCCTCAAGGGCTTTGCCTGGAACCTGGCCAGGTGGACGAGCCGGCTCAGGCCCCGACTTCCACCTCCTCTTCTTGCTCTGCTATTAACTTTCCTTCTGACATACTGCCATAGCAACCTTCCTTATCTCTCACTGACTGAGTCAATCCAATCAGTTGCCTTGAAGGCAACATCCTGGTCATCTTGTGTGGCCATTGGGTCTTTCTTTTCTCCCTCCAGTTGCTATTCTCCCACTCGTAGCCAATCCCGTGTCTCGTTCTGTCTAGAGGGCTACAGGCTTCCTCCATGCCTTTATGGGTTTTGAAGTAGTGGGGACTGGTGGCTTTCCTGTGGCCCCCTCAGGCCTCCATGCTGTTTTGGTTTTCCTTGGGGCACTTTGTGTCACTTGCCACAGCACCTGTTCACTCATGATTTTGTCTGTCTTTGCACTTTTGTGTCTGTTTGGACCCTAGCTACCTTCCCAGAACGTAGGACCAGTGCTCAGCCTGTGGAAGACTAGACAGATGGTTCCCAGTGGGTTGGTTTCCAGCTGCCGGCACTATGGGCTCCTTCTTTGGAAGTGACAACCTTTTATAGAGGAGATGAGAGAACATCTTTCAGAGGGTATTAGAGAAACATGAAGAGACAATTGTAGAGGCTGTGGAATTTTGACTGATGGCAACATATTCACATCAGTGTCAAAAACGTAATGGGGAAGATACAAAACACCAACATCTCTTATTAATAAAAACAAGTTAGATTCAATGAAAATAGTTGCTGTTGTTTTTCAAATGCAAGGCCAAATTCCACAAACCAAAGGTTCCTACTATTCTCAGGAAATAACAAAAAACAAAACTGAAAAAAAAACCCGACAGATTTGTTAGAAAAACAATTTTCAGAACACTCATTAGTCCAAAAGCATCCCTGAGAATTCTCCCTCCAGGCCTCTAATGGGCCATGAAACTTGAATTCAATAAAAAATGATTTAACCATCAAGCGGGTGAGCAGGGAAAATTCTTTGCTCTCCCATTATGGAGTTTATTTTTTGGATGCTGTTTGTGTAAATACTATTTGTTTTGCTGAAGTTCAAAGAAATTTCATGGAAAAATGGCGTTTAGCTTCTCTGGAGGAAGTGGTGTGGGGTGACCTGTTGTTTTTTTCTCCTGGTGGCTCTCCCCCTACCCCAGATGAAGTCCTGGCTTCCTCAAACTCCAGAGCTGTGACTTACTGGATATGTGCAGTGAGTTAGCTAGTCTGGGAATTCGGAGAGCTCGTACATTAGATTCTTGCTTTCCGATCCATTAATTTTGTTGTTCTGGGCCTGCTGGGAGTCCTGTTGCTGCTTGTAAGAATAAGAGCTCACTGCTGGAGCTTTCGGCCTCCAGTGCCCAGGGCGGCTGTTTTGCAGACATTCTGTCTCCATGGTGTCGTTGGCCCTTTGAGAGCTTGAGCATAGTGGTCACGGCTTTCTAACCTATCACCAGAAGTGGTGGGCACCTTCCCTAAGGCAGGTGCACCCTCCTTCTGCCCCAAGTGGCTCCAGAGGCCTTTGGGCACCTATAAGAATCTTCTCATAGGAAGATTCAGCCTGGTCTTGGACATAGAAGGGCAGTGAAGGTTCCTTCCTCAACACTTTACAAAGGACTTGAGTAATCTGCTTAGGTTAGAGTGGCTTGGGACTTTTTCTGTTTGGTCTATATTTCTTGCTGTCTCCTGCAAGAAACATGTCCAAATGTGTGTCCTGGGTGGCAGCTGGCTTCTGCTGGAAGGACTTGGGATTCTTGCCAGCAGTGACAGCAGGGTCATGGTGCCCATGGTGGCTGGTAGCAGCACCAGCAGAAACCTGAGTATTTGGCCTGAGCTGTCTGTAGCAGCAATGCTGTTCCTAGGAAGGCACTAGATGGTCAGCCTGCTGAAATGCTACCTGTCCTGTGTGTACAACAGGAGAAACTCTGGGTCTGTCAGTCAGAAACCTAACCTGAGTCACTGAAATGCAGTCATTGATTTTTGCCCAATTTTCAGACCCAAGTTGGTTTGCACCCATATCCTCTTGATTGAAGGAGAGCCTGGAGACCTTTGAGGAGGATCTCTCAGTCCTGTCTCAAGTATACCCTATAGATTTTCCTCTAAGCCAACCCCAAATGGTCCTGTGTCAATTTACTATGGTGACTGTGCACAGGCAATGGGAAAAGGACCCACTCAGACCCTTGGGGATTACTCGGTATTGACGCTTTGTGGCTGCTGATTCCAGAAACAGTGCTTAGCAGATGGGCTTATAGACCCGTAGTGTGGTTACTTCCCCAGTTCCTGAACCTGTATTATTATTATTATTACTTTGCTGCTGGGGATTGGTCTCCCAGGGCCATTCTACCTCTGAGCTACACCCCCAACCCTTTTAATTTTTTTAAATTAAAAAAAAATTTTTGTGGTCCTGGGGATTGAACCCACAGGCATTCTACCTTTGAGCTAAAACCCCATACCTTTTTATTTTTTGTTTGGAAACAGGGTCTTGCTAAGTTGCTGAGAGTCTTACAACTGCAGCTGTCCTTGAACCTGCAATCCTCCTGTTTCAGACTCCCAAGTACTGAGATTACAGGTGTACACCACCACACTCACCTTTATTTTTGAAACAGGGTCTTGCTAAATTGATGAGACTGGTCTCAAGCTAGGATTTTTCTGCCTCAGCCTCCCAAATACTTGTATTACAGGTGTGTACCACCACGCCCTGCTCCTGAACTTATTATCTGCATGGATAATTGTAGCGATTGTCAGCACCTCTGCGTTTATGTGCAGCATGACCAATTATGCTTTGTTCTCTAAACAAACTGGCCACAAGCAGGTGGCCAGCATCGAGCCGTCCATGAGGGAAATTATGTCACTGCACCAGCCCCGTTGACAGAGGAGTGGCTGGGCAAGGGGTCTGGAGACAAGATGGTGATCCATCTCCTGTAGGGACTGAGAAGGACTGCAGGTCTCGGGCTAGGGGACGGCCAGGAAGAAAGTACTTGGCAGCAGGGGTTGGTGTTGGATTCGGTTGCATCCCCAGCCTGATGACTCAGCATCTCCCCCCATCCCGCAGCACATACCTGCCAGGGGCTGACTAGGCCTGTATGCATCCTGACATTTCCCACCCAGTGTCAACATATGTACTGAGGTTAAAAATACTGTGTGAGCCAGGTATGGGGGCATGCCTCTAATCCCAATACTTGGGAGGCTAAGACAAGAAGATTGCAGGTTGAGACCAGCCTCAGCAACTTAGTGAGACCCTGCTTCAAAATAAAAAAAAAAAATATCTGGGGCTTTAGCTCAGAGGTAGAATGCCCCTGGGTTCAGTTCCTGGTGCCAAAATAATAATAATAATAATAATAATAATAATAATAATAATAATAATAATAATAATTACTGTGTGAAGAAGCCCCTATTAGATATGACCTCATATGGTGCTGGTTTCTCAGGACAACCTTGAGAGGGTGGATCTATGCAGTTGACAATTAGAAAGAGAAAGCCAAACACAACCATAGCAGTCTTTGTGGCCAGGGCTGACATAGCAATGTTACCTGCTAAACATCACACTGAGCATTTTACACACATCAGGTTGTGGTGTTGCCAGGAGTGAGCAGCTTCTCATCATTCCCACTCTGTTTTAAGAAAATTGGGGCCCAGTGAGAGGGAGGTATGTAGATGGGCCAAGCAAGTGCTACAGCTGGGACAGTAAAACTCTTACCCACTGTGGCGTCTCCAGCCCAGTGCCTGGCATAGAGAGAGCTCTCAAATCTGTAATCAGAGGGCAAGTATTCCCCATCTCATAGCCTGTTACCCAGCAAGGCCAAGGGTGTGGGGCCTCTTTCTGTGGATGGGCTTATGAGAGGCAGGAGAGGGGGCTGGCTTTGTTGTGGAAAATGTAGGCAGAGAAAGAGGGGACAAAGAGCTAGGTGTGGTGGTGCATGCCTGTAATCCCAGTACTTTTGATGCTGAGATGGGAGCATTATAGGTTCGAGGCCAACCTCAGCAATTTAGCAAGGTCCTCAGCTACTTAGTGAGAGCCTGTTTCAAAATAAAAAATAAAAAAGGGCCAAGAGTGTAGCTCAGTGGTAGAATGCCCCTGGGTTCAATCCCCTGTAACACTCATACACACACACACACACACACACATGAAAAAGGAAAAGCAGGTCTTGCAGGTTTGGTAATTATTTAGAAAACATTATCTCCCCCTCCTCCTCTGTGGTCCCAGACCTCTCCTGGCAGGCATTCACTTCTGTGCCCAGAGACCCCTTACTGCAACCAAAAAGCTCCCTCTCCTTCTTTCATGGAAAAATCTAGGTTGCCAACTCATCGATGACATACACCTCAAGAGCAAACTGCCCTTACCGACCACGCCCAGTGCGACCCATTACAATTTCAATTACAAAACTCATTTTCCCTTGCTGGCCTGGGAGAGTCAAATGGATTCTCCGCCTGGGTGCAATTTGTAAGTGGCCATGGTGTTAGCTTATTTATTCTCTTCCTTACCACATAAATGGCTTCTAAACAGAGGAGTTTAATTTTGCAGCTCACTGGCCCATCCTGTGCGCCAGGCATTCTCACCGCAGCTGCCTGCCATCCCTGTTGCTGTTGTCCCTGGTTTTGGGACTGGGGACTGGATGCATCACTTTAGAAGATTCCCATTTCTCTTGCTTTTGAAATCATGACTACCATTCACAAACAACCACTATATTGCATGTACATGAATCTCTTTGCATTTGTTTTTAAAAAAATATTATTAGTGCAATGTACGTTGTAGCAAGGGCCAAAACGATACATTCATATATGCACACATTTGCACACAACATCTCTCTGGGTGGTTCCCTTCTAACCCCATCCTGCTTCCCTACTCCTCTTTCCCTGTACAGACTAGTAAGGTTGTCAGTGACACCTTCATACATGGATATAATATTTGGTCTCTTTCCTTATTTTATCTCTTTGTAATGTTGTATGATGCATTAGAATGAATGTTGGGCTTAGTGTAGGGAGACTCTTAAGAGATCTCTACTGCTGACCAGTCCTGTCCTCACTACTGGGTCTGTGGTCTTCTTTCTATGTTGGGATGGATGGAAGGACTGTAGGAACCAGGAAAGAGACCTAAGTTCAAAGGCCAACTTGGTCACTCCTTGGCTATCAGACCTTTAAAAAAAATCACTTTTCCCTTTTGGGTCTCTTATCCAAAGAGGTTGGCTTTAGGATATCCAGTTTTACCTCAGTGGGCTCTTGTGCACCGTGACCATGATATAGCTAATTGTGGAAGTGAAATCTTGATGGATTGTAACCCCTTTTACAGAAGAAAAGATTATTGAAATGTCAGAGATAGAATTTGATGAGAAGGTCCTGGGAGTCTTCAAATATCAGTTTATAGCCAACTGTCTACTCTGCTAGTGGATAAGGAGAAACCTACCTATGAGGGGCTCAGCTCACCTCATTTGGATTCTGTCTCAGATGGAAGTTCTAAGAGGAGTCATGGGATGTTGCCCTCCTGCATGAGGTAAGATGCCCGTGTGTCCATGTCTCTTGGACTTTGTAGTCCTTCACATCCTAGGCAGGGATAAGATCTCTTTATCCATGTCAGCCCCAGCAGGGACTCAGTATCCAGCATGTAGTAGGTAATAAGTAAGGACTTCTTGAATTGAAAACTTTATGTACATGTTTTTCTTTGTTTGGATGACTTAGAAGAGGCCCCAAAGTAAGAATGCCTGCTATTGATAGGGAAAGTAATTTATTGGACAATAATGAACATTTGCAATCACTTTGTGCTGGGGCTTGGTGCTCAGTTCTAGAGAAGGTGTGGACAATTTCTATTTAACATATGAATAACTCTATTAAATCAATAGGCCAAGCCAAGTACTTTTTATTGATAAAATATGTCAAGTTTTTCATTGTTTTATACAGCTACATTTATGTGTAATTCTAGTGATAATGCTATGCAGTTCCAATCATTATCTCCATTTCATAGATGAGTTACATGAGCTGCAGAGAGACATCATACTTTGTCTTTGGTCATCTATGTGGAAGGGATGCTTTCTGACTACAAAGTCAATACTTTTTTTTTAGGTACTGAGGATTGAACCCAGGGGCATTCTACTTCTGAGCCACATCCCCAGCCTTTTGTGTTTATTTACTTTTAAAAATTTGAAAGTTACTGAGAGTCTCTCTAAGTTGCTGAGGCTAGCCTCGAATCTGCAAACCTCTTATCTTAGCCTCCTGGGTACTGGTATTACAAGTGTGTGCCACCATGCCCAGCTCTAAAGCCAATACTCTTAAGGCATGGATACAAATTGGAATTTCCCAGAAGTCAGATAAACCTTGTGGGTTACAGTTTTTGTTATGGGGACCTGTCCTAGAAGGACCTGTTTTTAGGATAATAAGCTGTATGTATAACTGGCAGCATCCTCAGAAATACTTATAATCTAGGAAGGAATCTATTTAGGGATGGAAGTTTGTATAAAGACTCATGGTTAATGCCCCCCAAAGATTAGAAGCAGCATCTTCAGAGAAGGACAATGAATAACAGCAATTGAGAGGACAGTTGGTGACCCATTTTATTCATTACATTTACTGAGTGTTGTAAACTTTTCAAATCCCTTCCTCATTGAATATCTTCATTTAAAAAAAATGGTACTGGGAGTTCAACCACAGCCATTCCTTAGCCCAGTCCAGTCAAAATTAACATTACAGAATCCCAGGGAATCTAAGTTTGAGTGGAAATTGTTAATGTTTGATTTTGCTAAAAAATATCCTGTGCAGAAGTATTTTCTGGAGATATTAGGATCCTGCATGTGTCTGTGTAGCTAAAGCAATCCCAGCAAGTTCAAAGACTGAGACAAAAACACAGCTTCTTGAACAATTAGAAATGGAGCTCAGGAGCCTATAAGAGGGTCCAGGATATTCATCCTGTCAGAAATGGTCAGGAGTGATCTTCAGAGGAGGGCCTCATCTCTGTGAAGAAGTGACCCCTGATCATAACCGTTTGCTGGAGGCATAGATGGAGCACATTCCTTTCCAGGTTGGCGCGGCCACCATAAGAAATACTTTCAGCATCTGAGAGCTTACCTGCTTCTCTAACTCCCAGTTTGAGCTTTGGAATGAACAAGCAATTACTATTTGTGCTCAGAAATAATTAGAAGCTTTTATCACATAGAAAGGGCGGCACTCTAGAAGATGTGAAGGGGGAATATAAGACATATATTCCTTATGATTAAAGCTAAGTGAAGTTATACAGAGGAGAAGAATGGAAGGTGAGTCCCCATGTGTGGACTCCGACCGCCTCTGTGGTGTTGGTGGCCAAGCATTTGACTTTTGTGGTTCCCAGCCATCCTGGGATGAGCACATGAAGCTTTTATGGTAGAAAGATGTGAATGAGAATGCAAAGGGATCCATTTTGCATTGACAAGAGTGAATTTAAGAATGAGAGTGGCTTGTGGGACTGAAGATGAGGGCACAAAGATTCATGTTAGCACCAGAGGCAGCTGCTGGCAGAAGCAGAGCTGTTCACATGCCAGGAGAGCAGAGGCTGCCTGTTCCTTCACAGAGAAGGCACAAAGACATGTGCTGCCTGCTGTTTGCATAGAAGCAGCATGCTGAGCATATGCTTGAGTGGGGAGAAACCCACTAATTGTAGGCTCCTGGCCCAGTGTGATGCTTTCCTAGCCTGGTGAAGTATCCTCTGTGGTCAGCTTCTGGAAAGGTGTGTTCAGGGAAGTGTAAGAAGCTTAGTTCAGTTAAACTGTGTGTCATAGTTAATTTTCTGTTGCTATAACAAAATACTTGAAACTGGGTACTTACAAGAAAAAGGTTCATTTAACTCACAGCTCTGGAGGTTCAAGAGCATGGCACTTCCTCCTCCTCCTCCTCCTCCTCCTCCTCCTCCTCCTCCTCCTCTTCCTTTTTTTTTTTCCTCCTCCTCCTCTTCCTTTTTTTTTTCCTCCTCCTCCTCCTCCTCCTTCATGGTACTGGGGATGGAACCCAGAGGTATTCTACCTCCAAGCTATACTCCCAGCCCTTTTTTATTTTTCATTTTGAAACAGGTTATTGCTAGTTTGCTGAGTCTTGCTAAGTTGCTGAGGCTGTCTTTGAATCTGCAATCCTCCTGTCTTGGCCTCCCAAGTACTGGGATTACAGACGTGCAACACCACACCTGGCTAATGGTGCTGACTTCTGCTCAGCTCTGGTGAGGACCTTTATGGCAGAGCTGGTGGCTAGAGTATGTGCCAAAGGGAAAGATCACTCAGCAAGGCAGGGAGCAAGAGAAACTGGGCAGGTCCAGTCCTGCTCTTATAACCGCCATTCTTTTGTTTTTGTGGTGCTGGAGATTGAACCCAGGGGTGTTCTACCTGAGTAATACCCAAGCCCTTTTTATTATTAATTTTGAAGCAGGGTTTTGCTAAGTTGCTGAGGGTCTTGCTAAGCCACTAAGGCTGGCCTTGAACCTGCAATACTCCTGCCACAGCCCCCCAAATACTGGGATTGCAGGTGTATGCCACCATGCCTGGCTTTTTAAAAATTTTAAACAGGACATTGCTAAGTTACTAAGGGTCTTGCTAAGTTGTTGAAGCTGACTTGGAACCTGTGATCCTCATGTCTCAGCCTCCTAAGTACTGGGATTACACCATACCTGGCATTTTAAAGTTTTGAAACAGGGTCTTACTGAGTTGCTGAGGATCTTTCTAAGTTGTTGAGACTTTCCACAAAACTGCAATCCTCCTGTCTCAGCTTCCCAAGTATTAGGGTTATAGGCATGCAACACTGAGCTTCAATCTAACCACTTTTGTGGGAACTAACTGGGGCCTCCTGAGAACTATGTTAATTCTTTCTAAGGATGGCACCCTTAATGACCGAACCATTTCTACTCAGTCCCACCTCTTACAGCTTCCAACACATCTGTGTGGACAACAGACCACATCCAAACCATAGCACTGTTCCTTGTGAAAGTGGGCTGAGGGTGGGTGGGAAATTCAGAAAGCAGAGGGTCATAGTAAGGTACAAGAGAGGCTGGCCTTGGCGCTTGTGTGTGCTACATAAACTTGGGTGTCAGCTCCTGGGTTCAATGATACACAGGCATAGGATAAGTATAATGCATCTCAAAGAGCCCATTGCCTCGGTTTTTTTTGGCGAGGGAGAGGGGAAATAAACTCAAATAATTTAATTGCTAAGTAAATTTACATCATTAATATTATATTAGCCAAACATAGATTTATTAGGAGCTGAAATGGGAAATCTGCACAAATTATTAAAAGATAAAACACCAGACGACAAAGGAATTCTGAGCCTGTGGCTGGCTGCTCCATGGTACCTTCTCAGTCCCATAGGAAATCACTCTCCACGGCCAGTTTGACCTACTTTTTCACCAGAATTCATGGAGCAGAGAGTGGAAAACTGTCTGGGATCATGAACTGGGTGCTGATTTCTCAACACACTTTTTAAAAGGGCTGTGGGATGGAGAGGCCTAGTAATTGACCTGTGATAACATTCCAAAAGCAATTAACATGCATAGATAATTCGGAGACAACCACCTTAGCAGCAGGGAATCAATTTTTCCATCAATTAAAGGGACACAAAATGGATATTCTCTGTAGGCTACACAGGTGGAAGAATAGTGGATGTGAGGGGTTGGATTTAAAATGTCGCCCAGTGAAGCTTGTGTGTTGGCATTGTGGCCAGGTTTGGAGGTGGGACACGGCTGGCTGGAGGGAAGGGGCCCCTGGGGCATGGCCAGGGACTGTGTCTGTCTCTGCCCTGCCCCCTCTTCTCTCTGTTTTGCTTCTCTCTCCCTCTCTCTCTCTCTCTCTCTCTCTCTCTCTCTCTCTCTCTCTCTCTCTCTCTGATTTACCATGAACTAAGGCTGTTTTTTCCTTCTCCAGGATGCCCTAAGGCCCTGCCTTGCAGCTGGCTGATCATGGGCTCACCTCTGAAACCTCTCACATCATGAGCCACAAATAAATCTTTCTTCCTCTAGGTGGTGCTAGTCAGGTATTTTGTACACAGTGATGAAAAACTGATTAAAACAGGAGAGTTGCTACATCACCAGAGCCTCATCTCAGCTATCACTTGCCAGTCTGAAGACAGCATTAATTAATTCCACAAAGACTTATTGAGTCTCTTATTCTGTGGAAAACCCTCTATTGGGCACCATGACTACCAAAAAGGATTCTTTCCTGCACTCCTGGGGAACTTAGGGCCTCCAGATCCGGTTGAGATACATCCAGGAACTGAACAGTCCTGTGATTTCTGAAGTGTGTACTTGGTCTTGGGCAAGTCACATGACCTTTGTGGAAGAACCATCAGTTAATTCTGTGCTGCTATAACAGAATACCACAGACTGGGTAATTTATACAGAAAAGAAGTTTACTTTTCACCATTCTGGGGTTAGGTAGTCCAACATCAAGGTGATGTCACCTGGCCAGGGCCTCTTTGCTGTGTCATAAAGTGGTAGGAGGTTTCACATGATCAGAGAAATTTGTAGCCCTGAATCACTTCATGAGAACAGCTCCTTCCTCCAGTGGGAACCTTGTAACCTAAATACCTTTCCCATGTCCCATCTCCCACTGCAGCTGCACTGGGGATTAAGTTTCCAACATAGACTTTTTGGAGGACACAGTCAAACCCCAGCAGGGTCTGCCCTGTCTGTGGCATAGGGACACTACTATGGCCTGGTCTCTTTCTTGGCGTGGTTGTGGGATTTGCTAATGCATGTACAATGGCTTCGTTATCTGCAACATGTTCTTCTGAGATAAATGAATAATATAAACAATACAAACAATCAGGCAAACTGCTATTATTGTAGTCGTCAAACCATTATACTATTGTGATCAGGCTTTTCTCGGCTATGGAGCTGATATGTTGAGGTGAGGAAGGCTGGCAGAAGCCAAGGGAAGTGACCTGGGGCTGCATGGGGGAGTCACTCTGGGCACTGATGCAGTGCAGTGGAGTCACAGTGCTCTGCAGGCTGAATGGCAACTCCTGTGATGTGTGCTCCCGGGCTTTGCTTTGAGTCTTGCCATTATGTTCTGCAGAATGATCCAGAAGTTGGACTTTTGCTGGATGGTTTGACTGCAGAATCATGTCATGTCCAGAATAAATGGCAGTTGGCAGGGTTGTGGGCCGTCTTTCCCCCATGGAGCCGGGTTCTCACCAGCTGCTCTTCCTCCAGGAAATAGGGGCTTTGGTGGATACAGGAGAGGAAGAGTATATGGTTGCACCCTTGGGAGCATGAGGCTGGGGATGTTCCTTGCTTCCAGGACCTGCCCTCCCCTCTGCTCTTCACAGAGGGTGGCAGGGTTCCCACATTCCAGCCCTTATCTGTAGCCTGTACCTACCGAGCTCACTGGATCGTCCCAGATCCTAAGGAGGTTAGCCCAACTTTATCACTGTCTTACATTTAGGAAATGGAGACATAGAGAGAGGTTGATCATAAGTAGGGATAAACATAGAGTTTAAGTGAGCAGCTTGTTCCCAAGACCCAATGCCCAGGTATCTTTTAATGTTATTAATCTCTTATTATTATTTGAATCTGTCTTTCCTACACATTTGCCAAGGTTGTTTTGGGAGGCAAAGGGCTGTACTACTGAGGAGAGACCACAATGAGTCAATACTCTACCTACCAATGTATTATCTATCTACCAATGTATTTATCTATCTATCTATCATCTATCTAATCTATCATCTATCATCATCATCTAATGTATATAATCTATCAACCTATTTGCCTATCTTTGTATCTATCATCTATCTACCTATCTTTGTATGTATCTATCATCATCATCATTATCATCTATGTAATCTATCAACCTATCTTTGTATCTCTCTATCATATATCATCATCATAATCATAATTATCTATCATATATCTAATCTATCTAATCTGTCAATCTATCTACCTATCTTTGTATCTATCAGTATGTTGTATCTATCTATCTATCATCTATCTATATCTCTACTATCATCCATCATCATTTATCTACTTACCTATCATCGATATCTATTATCTATCATCTATCTACCCATCTAATCTATCATATATCTATCTAATCTATCACCTATCTATCATTTATGGCTATCTATATATCTACCAGTCTGTCCAACTGTCTATATAGGTCATCTACCTATTAACCATCTTTCTCTCTCATCATTTGTTCAGTGCATGCTGAGTGGGCAAATTCATGTCATGTGGGGGAAGCCATAGGCTTTAAAATCAGACATGTGTATTAGCATCCCAGTTCCCATTTGAGACCTTAAATAAACCTATTGTCATGGGCCATAATTTCCAAATATGTGAAATGGGGATTATAATACTTATTTTATTTTAAAATATGTTCTCCCTAATATGTGGATGTTAGGGAGAAGATGGGACATAGGAGGGTCTCCAGATGAAAAAGAGAGATCCTCGATAAGCAAAGAAGTTGATTTAATTGTAGTGGATGCATGGGGCAGAGGGACACCCTAAAGCACATGATGTACCTACACAATCATATCAAGGTCACTCACTGAAGTGAACCTTAGGGGGAAGGAGGGGGAGGGAATGGGGAGGGAATCGGGGAAGGGGTCAAATGAGAATTTTGTGCAAATATGTTGTTAACAATTTGTACTTAACAAAGATGTATGCTATATTGCACGAATTACTACAATAAAAATTAAAAAAAATTAATAGTAAAATTGCCTACATTTATGATAGATAACGGGATATTTTGATTTCTGTATAATATCCATTTTATTAAAGGAATATTGTGAAGCTAGAAATAATAGCCTGAATTTTTCCAGCACAGTGTAAATGCTTGATAAATGTTAACTCTGCCCCCCAGGAGGGTATAGAAAACATACATTGCTTACTCTCTGCTCTCTGCTTACATTTGAATATAAACTTGTCATATACTACATCCATAGAAGCCTAATAAAGAGAAGCCACAAGCTGTCTTGATTGATATTAGAGATACCCACACAGCTCCTGAGACAGTGGTCATGACATGACAGCAGGAGGACATCCTGGGGTTCTTTGCTGCTCCTGAGAGAATGTGCCTCATACCAGGTGTGTGGTAGTCAGGCCAGGTTGCCTCATGAGTTCAATGTTATCGTGTGGATGAATGTGGCTTCTGACAATGTTTACAGACATGGCCAGCATGATTAATATCGATTCAGAGGTAAGGCATTTGCACACACTTGACAAGGTCTTTGACAGCTCACCATTGTTGTGATACTTGTGGCAGTTCTGAAGCTTTTGGGGAACCTCTTTTGTTTAGAACTGTTCCTCCTCTGGGACAGGATGTAGAAGGCACTGAGCTTCCTAGCTGGTTGGATTTGGCTTTGCTCATCTTCAGCCTCAGTGTTCTCATCAGCAAAATGTGTGTGATGATAACCCTTAGCTTTCTCTAGCTAACTAGTAAAGGTGGAGGCATATTGTCTGGTTTTGATGGTGTTTGGGGAATGTGTGTGCCTCACAATTAGGAAGTGTTTGGGGTAGGAAGGACCTTGGCAAGCCTTTTAAACAGAAGCTCATCTTTGCCCACAAGCTGTCCTCTTGTTCACAGACAGCAATGATACCTAGCTTCCATCAACTCCTTATGCAGTGGAAGCCTTCTGGGGAATAGGGAGAACAAATGGCTAACATGCCGTGTACACACACTTGGGATTGTCTTCTAGTACACACTTGACCATAACTCAGCTGGGCCAGAAGCTGGGGAGGAGGTAGTCTGCTCCTTCCTCTTGGCTTTATTTCCTGGGCCCTGGACTGGCAGGAGAAGCCTTCTTGAAGTCTGCATTTCCATCCACATCTTTCTTGGTTCAGCTGCTGGCAGGTGACAGGACAAATCTCTGCCTTCATTTCTTCATCTGAGAAAAGGGAACAATAATAGTGCCACCTGCTGGTCCTTGTGAGAACAAGAAGGGCTGATCTAAAAGAATACCTAGTGAATCTAGAAAATTCTCGAGGTATCTAGAAAAATACCATTGTCGGTGCTTTCCTGATTCCTCTTCCATGGAGCTGAGCACATCAGGACCAGGAGAAGGGCATATCAGGACCAGGAAGAAAGACCTAGTTCTTGTCCAGGTGAGAATTGGAGGGAAGAATTGCCCTCCAATTGGCCAAGGTTTAAAGATGAGGAGGACAGAGAAACATCTCCCCCATTCTCCAATGATAGCATGATACAAATAATTATATCTAAACAGCACCTTTATCTGTACTCAGAATAGAATCTTGTATTATAAATACCTAAAGGATATATGTTGGCTATAAATGAGGTCTTCAAATGTCCTCATGGCCAAAGACTCGTTGACTCTCATGGCAACCCTTGCCAATGTGCTTGCCAGATATTGTATGGTCATTTCCCAGCTTGACTCCAAGTGGCCTTGGACAGGACGGGAGGAGAGTGGCCGCTGTCTGCTGCATGGCATCATTTGAACCCTCACAACACAGTTAGGCTGATACTACTGTTCTCAGTCTGATATTACTGTTCTCAGACTGCAGATGATGAAATGACATCTCAGAATGTTTAATCAACTTGTTTACAGTCACACAGCTGATAAATGATGGGGTCAGAAATTCTACCCAGCTCCATGACCCAGCTGGCCAGGGCTGCTTTCCTGCAGACTGCCCTTGAGAACTGCCACTGCAAACAAGAGAGACCAATGATCGTGACAATTTTGTTTTTGGAATATGTGTACTTCTTCTTAGGAGGCCTCTTTGTGTGGAGTAGGCCTTGTTTTGATGCATAATTTCTGGATGGAGTCTCAAGCAGTCTTTTTTAATGATTTCGGGTCTTACCTTATACATGCTTTTGAGTCTCTCTGTTAGGGACAACCACCTGTAGACATACAATGTATGCTCCAGGTGCTTAAGAATCACTAAGCTGGAGCTGGATGTGTGGCACATGCCTGTAATCCCAGTACTTGGGAGACTGAGACAGGAGGATTGCTAGTTCAAGGGCAGCCTTAGCAACTTACTAAGACCCTCCACAACTTAGCCAGACTCTATTTCAAATCAAAAAATAAAATAGGGCTGGAGGTGTATCTTGGAGGTAGAATGCCCCTGGGTTCAACCCCCTAGTATCAAAAATTCCAAACAAAATAAAAACAAAAACACTGAGGCATCCAGTGGCAGATAAAAACTGGAACTTAGCCCCCCACTCCTGGGTCAGGCATGCCCTGTGTCAGAATGGCCTATGAGAAGGGCCAGGGTATGTTTCTCCTTCCTCATGCTTCCAAATTGGGGGCAGGAGAAGTATGTTAGGGCAGTGGTAATATTTTCACACTGTTTCTGCTAAAGGTCAAACTGGCAATGCTAGTTGGCCATTTCTGGCATCTCCAGTGAGTTATATTCTCATTAGAGTATCTGTGTACACAGCACCCAAACCATTTACATACACAGAGATGAGATCCATGCATTTGAAGGACCTTTATGGCCATGACCTCTTTATTATTTTGGGAAAAAAAGAAGAAAAAGAAGAAAAAAAAACCTTCAGAAAATATGATGTTTTTCCATTATGTTAAGTGAGATTAGTCAGTCAAAAAGAGTAGAAAAGCATATGTTCTCCCTAATATGTGGATGCTAGGGAGAATATGGGGCATAAGAGGGACTCCAGATGAAAAAGGGGAAACCCTAGATAAGCAAAGAAGTTGACTTAACCGACGGGAATGGATGCGGGGGGGGCTCACCCTAATGCACATGATGTACTTTCACAAATATATCAAGTCAATAACTAAACTGAATTTGAGAAGGATGGAGGGTGAGGGAATAGGGTGGGAATTGGGGAAGGGGTTAAATGAGAAATGTGTGCATACATGCCTTTATCAGCTTGTACCTAACAAAGATGTATGATTACAATGCACCAATTAATAAAAAATTTTAAAAAAGGAAAATATGTTTTTCCTAGACTGCCAATATAAAAGTTGCTATAAAGATTGGTAATGTGTAAGCTTTGACATTACATAAATATATATGGGCATTGTAAAAGTTAACAACAGTTTTATTTATAAATATATTGCAGATGAACATTTTTCTATCCACATTGTCAATGCTAACCTTTCCATGCTCACTTCAGTCTTGGCCCCAAATATGTGAACTAGATTCTTTTGTGTTTCCCACTGGGACATTGGGATACACATCACCTTTCCTAAGCTGAAGGAGTGTTAGTGTAAGTCATCAATTCCTCCAGGAAAAATCCTTGTCCCCCTAGATCCAGAATTCCCAGTATTCTGGAGCCCAGTTTGGCATCTCTTCATTGCCATGTGAGTACAGACTAAGCTCTTCTTTTCTTTACCTCCTCATAGTAATCTTTCTGGATTACTCACGAGGTAGAAAAGTTGTGTTGGGTTGAAATTTGAGCTGCTGTATTAAGAAGTGCCCATTCTATGTCCTCCAGGGTTACAAGAGGGCAGTTTCCAACTGTCCTCTTTGCAGAAGTAGAAAGAAGTAGGAGAATCCCAAACATCTTTATCCTTACCTTAGCTCTGTTCCAAGGGAAAGAAATGCCTCCTTGTGAATATTTGACTCTCTATACAAAGATTCCCCATTGCAGAGGGAAATAGCACTTTGAGAGGGCAGGAAGCCACCTTGGTGTTGCTTTTACAGTGGAAAGTCAAAGTTATATCCATATAATGTGGAGAACTATCATCCCAGAGCAACACAGCTTTCTCTCTACCTGGGTTCCATATTGAACACCTAGATGGTTCGCGCCCTGGGACACCCCAGTGCTCGCTGACTAAAAAGCACACTTTGGAGAGTTAGAACCTCTCAATTCTCTTCCAGATTCTGTCATCTGCTAGCCCTGTAGCTTCCCTGATCCCCAGTTTCCTCATCGAAGATGGCATTGAGAGGCGCCCACAGTATACCTCATAAGAATGCAGGTCCATTTGCAATGTGGGAGCTTCTCTTTTTATGGAGTTGAAGTCCCCTGACTCAATGAGGCTGCAGTCAACCAGTTTTGCACTCACTGCATTCTTATCTAACTGCTGAACTCACACTTAGAACTGCATCTAAACGATGCAGATCCCCAGGGCAAGCATGTGGACAGCCCCAGAAGATGGCCACGATTACCTTGTTTCTGGTACATTTGCATAGCATTCTGACCACATCTCTGGATGCTCAGAGGTTTCCCGAGAGAAAGGCCAGATGGGCCACCTGGGAAGCGATGTCTCATCCTCTCCTGGCTTGGAAGAGATGAAGTGGCCCTGGGGAGAGTCTTAGCTCTTCCTTCACCTACCTTCCTCAGGGTGGAATTATTGCTGGGTGAAAATCCAAAGATATCTTACTTTTCTCATTTAATATTTTTTATTCTTCAGTAGAATTTTGCACATAGAAAGTGTTAACATTAATAACCATGGGCTCATTTCATTCAGCAAACATTTATTGAGCACCAAAGACATACTAAGGCATGTGAGTGACATTGGAACTCTAGAGATGGTCAAGGGAAGGCAGAAGGCAGGAGACAGCACAAGGATTTGGGGGCTAGAGTCTGGTACTTCTATGCATGCACCATCCAGTGATGTTGGTGTAAAGCAAGGCAGGCCTCTGTGAAAATCCACACCTCCTTTTTTTCATAGGGAGAGTGGAAATCCCCCTGTCTTCTTGGAGGGCTTGTTGGAAGTTGCCACCATGCTGTAAGCTTTGCCTTGGCTAACTGGTGTCCAGATATTTGGTTAAATACCATTCTGAGCCTCATATGGTGGTACATGCCTGTAATCTCAGTTCTTGGGATGCTGAGACAGGAGGATCATAGATTGAGGTCAGCTTCAGTAACTTAGTGAGGCCCTCAGCAACCTAGTAGGACCCTGTTTCAAAATTAAAAAACAAAAATAAAAACAAAAAAAAAAAACACTTGAAAAGAGGGCTCAGGGTATAGATTGGAGGTAGAACATCCCTGGGTTCAATCCCTAGTAGAAAAAAAAACACAACAAAACAAAACATCATTCTGAGTGTGCATGTTGAGAGTGTCTCTGGACGAGATCAGCATTTGGGCTCAGGAAGGGAGACTGGTCTTTCCAGTGTGGGTAGGCATCACACCATCCCTTGGAGACTTACATAGAACAAAAGGCAGAGGGAGGAGGAATTGGCCTGTTTTTTTTTTCTGCCTTACTGCTTGAGCAATGCAATACCCTGAATGTCAAGTGTCCTCAAATTTCATATGCTGACCCCCTGACCCCCAGGGTCAGAGGTGGGGCCTTTGGGAGGTGCTTAAGTGATGACATTGAAACCTCATTCCAGGGAGCTCTGCAGCTACCTCTCTTTTCATCATTTGCAGCCATCTGCAAATCAAAAGGACCCCCACTGTGACCCAAAGGTCTGATACCATGTCCTCAGGTTTTCAGCCTCCAAAATTGGAAGAGATAAATTTCTATTGTTTAAACCACCCAGACTGTGGCAATTTATTTGAGAATCCCAAACCAAGACATTCCAAACTCAGCTTACCTTTCCATCCCCATGGCTTCTCTCCCAGTGTTTCCAGCTGCATGCAGAGAGGCCTCTGCCATGCTCCTGTGCCCTGGCATGGTGCTTCCTGCCTCTGCACCTTACCTGTTCACCTGCTCCTTTGGACTGCGGTGGACTCTTGTGCATACGGGACATAAACCTGCCTTAGCAACTTACAATAGTAGATGCCGAGGGAATACTGTCAAAGGGGAAATAAACTAATGGGTGGATGTCACTAAACAGTAGGAAGCCTCTTCTCGACCTTGCAAACGCTCCACAGTGACCTTGGATTGACATGTGGAAAGCCCTGGTGCTCCATGAGTTTCAGAAGTCCTTACTGTTTAGTTGTCAATTTGGTTACAAAGTATGTTATTCTGCTAGGGCATATTCAGTGATTACATTTAGATTCTTTACTGTAGTCCTGTCTCAGGGGCCAGATGCCAACACCCAACAACACTGACAGTCACAAGTATAGAAATAGTAGGGCCACAAGTGGCTCCTATGACAATAGCAAAAGAATTGAAGAAAAGACTTGGACTCTGAGGACAGAACATAGGGATCATTTATCTCTTGAGCTATAGCATTGTTTACATGGCTTGGCATGTATTTGGTGTTCAGTAAATGTTTTTTGAATGAATAAATGAGCCTTTAGTTTTTAATGGCAACACTTTATTTGTGCCAAATCCCACATAAGAATGAAGAAATATTAAACTTGGATATTTTCAGATTCGTAGTCGTTACAGTTTGGATTTAGAATGTTCCCCTAAACTTTATGGAGATAAGTCAGCCAGGTTGGAGACAGGGTTTGGTTGCTGAGGAAGAGTCCCTGGGAGTGCTTTGGGGATTATATATGGTCTCTTCTCCCCTTGCTCTCCCCCTCTTATTTCTAGCTTCTGTGATGTGAGAGAAGAGCCCCTGCTCTCTCTGCCTCCTGTTGCCATACCTGAGCTCTGCAGACTTCACCTAGCCTAGCTACGGAACCCCTGGCATCTCCAAAACTGTGAACAAATATTCTTCTCTCTGAGTTGTTTTCATCAGGTTTTGGTTCACAGGACTGGGAATGCTGGCTGAAACCCCAATGGTAAGGTCAGTGGGTGGGTAAAATAGTGATTTTTGTGAGCACCTGCTCTGTGATGAATTGTGCTGTCAGAGCTTCACATGCACCATCTGAGTTAATCTTTACATAAATTCTGCAAGTTACAATTATCCCACATTGTGGATGAAGAATGGACACTCAGAGAAGCTGAGCAGTTTGTCTAAGTCCACACAGCTGGAAAGCAGATAGTCAGTACTGAAGTCCTGGGCTGTTCTAAAATGAGAGCCTATATGAAGATGACCTTTCTGGGTCTCAGACTTTGTGTCTGCAGATCCAGAGACCCTGTTACTCCAAAGAAAGTAAGAATGCTGGTAGTCATTCAAACTTTGGCCCTGCTCAGTGAGTTCATTCAGCAGGAAGCTTTGCATCTGGGTCTGGATGCAGCTGGTAGGAGGGCTCAGGGGCAGTGAGCTCAGGGGCAGAAACTTGCCGTCTTCTGTGGCCTCAGGGGGATTGCAAGCTCAGGTGGTCTTTGAAGCACAATGATCAAAGGCATTGTGCTGTATTTCAGAGATGCCTTCAGCTTCCAGCACTCCCCTTAGTTCACTCTCACGTAAGAGATATGCTAGAGATGACTTTACTTTGGAAGATAGCAGCCCATTTGGTTGGTGTGTGAGAACCAACTAGATGAAGTCAGTACTGCTGCACTTGATGGTTGCTTTATTAACTGGACTGCTTTAATAGCAAACACTTTTTCTATCATCCTCCCTCTTGCATGAAGAGGAGGTAACCTATGTGTTGTGAACTGAGCAGTGGAAGGATGGGCTCTTTCATCCCAACATAGTTCTCCTATTAGCTATCATCACACCTGGAGTCTTTCTGCATGTCAACTTCTGTGTTCAGTCCAGTTGTAAATATTAAATTGACCTCAGCAGGGTAGAAAGCAACTTGGAAACTCTACTTAGACAAAGTCTTAGAATTTCTCTTGTGCAAACTCTCAGCGAGTCCAAGAATCCTGTCTACAGTGTTTTCCAGATCTGGACATCTAGCCGCTGCATGAATGCTTAAGGTGGGGATGGGGCTACCCCTTTCGTGTTTAATTGGCTCTTCTCACTAAAAAGTTTTTTCTTCTGCAGAGCCCAAATCTATTTCTGTAAGCTTTCATGTCAACAGAGAGTTTACCTAAAATAGTGAGGGTACATGAAGGTTTCTGCTCTCCTTGGAGGAGGCCTCAAGGTTCTCGTTTCCTTCCTTCCTTCCTTCCTTCCTTCCTTCCTTCCTTCCTTCCTTCCTTCCTTCCTTCCTTCCTTCCTTCCTTCTTTCCTTTCTTCCTTATCTTCCCTCCCTGCCTCCCTCCCTCCCTCCCTCCTTCTCTCCCTCCCTTCTTTCCTCTCTCTCCTGGGGATTGAACCCAGGGATATTCTACCTCCAAGCCACATTCCCAGCCCTTTTTATTTATTTTTTATTTTGAAACAGAGTCTTGCTAAGTTGCCAAGGGTCTCTAAGTGGGTGAGGCTGGCTTTGGACCTGTGATCCTCCTGTCTCAGCTTCCAAAGTACTACTGAGATTCAAGGTGTGTGCCACAGAACCCAGCCAAGGTTCTACTTTCTAACGATGGTTATCACTGTGGAGCCCATATTTCTCCATCTAGGCTGAGGATTTACATTAATAGTTATCACCATCCTCTCTGGCATATTTGAGTTTTTCTTCTCTGGGGATCTCTCTTTTAACTTTAAATCATCTTTTAACATTTGATGCTCTCTCATTTATATTTAAAACAAAATTTAAACCACCACTTGATCTCTCTATGTTTATTTTTATTCCAACTTCTCTGGGTATCAAATTCCTTCACTATATGATAAGTAGTCTTTACTTCAACACCCATCCATCCATGCATTTGTCCTTTTATATATTCATTTGCTTATTTAATCATTCATTTAGTTAAAAATATTTTCTAAGTTTTCAATAAATGACAGAGATAAGGAAGGCTTTTTCTGTGCTGAGGGTCACTTGGAAGCTGGTGATAAAGCTCCATGTCTGTCCCAGATGAAAGCCTACTCTCCTGACCTGCATTTCTGTTTTGCCTCTGCAGTATCATGAGAGGGCATCTTCTTGGCGGAGTCTTAAAAGAAATTATATACATATATATACAATTTTTTTGGTACTGTGGATTGAACCCAGGGGCTTTCTACCTCCAAGCTACACACCTACCTCTTTTATTTAATTTGAAACAGGGTCTTGCTATGTTGCTGAAGGTATAAGTTGCTGAGGCTGGCCTTTAACCTATGATCTTCCTGTTTCAGCCTCTCAAGCACTGGGGTTACAGACTAAAAGGAACCACATTTGAAGAAGATCCATTAAACATGTTTCTTGAATGTCAAGCCTTGCATTATGGGGTAGATCTTAAGAATACAAGGACTGCTATGAGACTGGCCCCACCAGCTGCTACAGACCACCACATACCTTCTCAGCATCCACATTTAAATTTATGTTTAAACATCCACAGAACAATAGTAACACAGATATGCTTGAATCTTTGCTTTTCAAGAGTTTGTATCTGACTGTGTTAGGTTGTCGGTACCCTAGCTTTTGCTTCTGGGCATGAGATCACTAGATAGTTCCCTAGGAATGCTCTGGATTCTTGACATATTGTTCCATCTCTATTGCTCAACAGCAATTCTATTTCTCCTTGATAACCAGGAAACATTGTTTAAGTAGATGTAGTAACCATCTTTCTTGCCTTTGGTATTCTGGAAAATGGGTAGCCACATCAACACTTCAGTGGGACTATTGTTGTGACCTTTAAGGAAACTATTACTACTTGAGGACTGGAAGACCTTAATGTTATGGAATCAGGAGGAAAGTTGTGCAAGTGAGGCATTCTACTTCCCACGTTTCTGTTTTGATGTCAGAGAGATTTTCATTGGTTGCTGGTTCAGAGCATAAGCTGCATTTTAAAAGATTTGTTTCCTGAAGCTGGATACAGTGGAGCACACATGTAATCCCAGTATTTAAGAGGCTAAGGCAGGAGGATTGCAGGTTCAAGGCCAGCCTCAGTGACTTAGCATGACCCTTAGCAACTTAGCAAGATCTTATTTCAAAGTGAAAAAAAGGGTTGGGGTGTATCTTAGAGGTAGAACACCCCCCGTTCAACCTCTAGTGTCTCTCTCTGTCTGTTTCTCTCTCTGTCTCTCTTACACACACACACACACACACACACACACACACACACACACACGCAAACACACAGAATGCTGCACAGTGGCATCTCTGAACTAGGGCCATACTGAGTATTTATGAGGCCACTGCAGTATTCTAGAATGTCAGGTGTCTCTGTGTGATGGGGAAGTGGTGAGATCAGTGAGCACGGAGGGCAAAAGTCTATTGATCCACTTATCCTGCTGAAATGAATTTCTCTGTAAGAAGCAATGTTGTGTGGCAGTAATATTACATAACATTCAGGGATAATAGTCCATCAGAAGCACTGGGGACAGAGAAGACAAACCCATATCTAGACTAAGTCTATTCTGGTGCTGACAAAGTGCTCACTCTCTAGTAGAAAGAGCCTCGCTGGTATCTGCCATCTCTAGGGGAGGATGCCATATTATGAACATGGTCTCCATTTTGATTTTGGCAGGTGGGGAATTGGGAACTTGGTGTTGCTAAGAGGTAAAACGCCCTTGGGTTCAATTCCCAGTACCTCCCACAAATGGATTTTCCAAGGACAGAAAAATGATATAGCCAGTCCCTTATAAATTGTTTCTCAAAGTTAATAAATTTCCAAGAGTTCCTTGAAAACTGTTAACAACTGAGCTCTCATGTGTAAGCAAACAGATCTCTATGGGATTTGCTGGAACTGTTTCAGTTTCCAGAAACACTAAAGTTTTGCTCTCACAAGACTGGTTTCTCCTGGGCATAAAATGTGTTCCATCAGAAGAGAGACAGGGCCAAGGAATGAGCAAGACATGTGTCCTCATTGAAAGGTTTCCACAAAGCTTGCAGATGGGGGCATCTGTTATCAACAGGGGGAATTTAATTGCTCTTTTATTTCTTTTGGCCCCTGCCAAGAAATAAGCCCAAATGTCCCCTTTGGAATGATTGCTTTAATGTGAGCTCTCTGGAAAAGAATATGGGGGAAAACATTTGGAAAAAATGTACACTGTCAGTGTCAGCACCCAGAAAGAATTCTGAATAATGCATTCATGATCACTCCTGATTAATATTTTAATTCTCAGTATTGCAGAGACAGGGAGAATATGGATAGCTTCTATAAAAATGGGGGACAAGGATTCTGATCCAGATATTAGGAGCAAACTAAACTTCATCTGCAAGGATCCCCCATCCTCTAGGAAAATCCTGATCTGCTTCATAGGTAGAAACCCAAGACTCCAGGATGAACTAGAAAGAGATGGACTCATCACTTCAGGAATAACTAGACAGAGATGGACCCTTGTTAAGGTACTAAGACTTCTGAGTGAACTAGAAAGGGATGGACCGATGTCATGGTCCCAGACTCCAGCATGAACTAGACAGGGATAGATCCTTGTCAAGGTCTCAAAACTCCAGGATGAACTAACAGGGATGGAACTGTGTCAAGGTCACAAGATTCTGTGATGAACTAGACAGGGATGGATCCATGTCAAGCTCCTGCTTAAGAAGCTGGAATGAGTTCAGTGGGAGCTTTCTACCAAAGAGGGAGATCTCACAGCTGGGCCAAATTCTACAGCAGCAGAGTGTGAGGGGGAATCTGACTGTGAGGACTGGGGGGCTACAGTGGTAGGAAGCTGTAGGGTATAAATGAAAGTTTCAGGAAGGGAAGAGGGATTTCAGGATGAGAGTGAGTGTGGTTCTGGCAGTTGGCTGGGGTGAACTATTCCTCTCTACTCTGTGTGCCTTGGGAAGTTCCTGGGCTTGCTCTCTTGTTCCTGCTTATGGAGGTGGAGTGGCAAATCATGGTGTTGATGCTGGATTTGCTGACAAATGAAGACCGGAACTGCACTGCTGTTGGCTCTGAGGAGACAGCAATGAATGACCTCCATTGGAGGCTCTTCTTCTTTGTAAAGGTCCTTCTATGTCTGCTTCCTCCTCTGAAGGCACTGTGTATATGCCAGGCACCAACTTGCTGGGGCGAATGCATCTGGGGTCCTGTCCTCCAAAGAACATACCTCAACTCACCTCATCTAGGGCAGATCCAAAATGCTTGTATTATTTCTTTTGAAGCCCATTACCAGTCAAGAAAGTCATTATGCTGTGGCATGTGAGCAAACCCCTGGGGTTGCTTCCATTGCAAGTGATAGAAAATCCACTCCAGGAGGCTCCAGTTGCATTTATTTTATTTTATTTTTAATTGGTGCATTGTAATCATACATCTTTGTTAGGTACAAGCTGATAAAGGCATACATGCACACATTTCTCATTTAACCCTTCCTCAATTCCCATCCCATTACCTCGCCGTTCCCTCCTTCTCATATGTTAGTGAAAGTACATCATGTGCATTAGGGTGTCCCTCTACCCCCATAACCTTCTGTAAGTCAAATTCTTTGCTCACCTAAGATTTCACCTTCTTCATGTGGAGTCCCTCTTATGCCCCATTTTCTCCCTAAGCTTCCACATATTAGGGAGAGCATATGATTTTTTTACTTTTTGTGACTGACTAATCTCATTTAACATAATGATTTCTAGTTATATCCATTTCCCTGCAAATATCATGATTTTGTTCTTTATTATGGCTGAGTAAAATTCCATTGTGTACATATCCCACAGTTTTGTAATACATTCATCTGTGGATGGACATCTTGGCTGGTCCATAGTTTGGCAATTGTAAATTGTGAGCTATGAACATAGATACACATGCATTGGTCTGATAGTTTGGTTTCCATTCTTTTGGGTAGATACCCAGAAGTGGTATTGTTAGATCCTATGGTAGGTTCATTCACATTTGTCTAAGTATCCTCTATATTGTTTTCCAAAGTGGTTGCACTAATTTGCAATCCCACCAACAATGTATTAGGGTTCCCATTTCTCCACACCCTTGCCAAAATTTGTTGTTTGTGTTCTTGATGACTGCCATTCTGATTGGGGTTAGGTCAAATCTTGAGGTAGTTTTGATTTGCATCTCTCTGATTGCTAATGATGTTGAACATCTCCTCATACATTTATTGGCTATTTGTATTTCTTCTTTTGGAAAGTGTTTATTTAGATACTTCACCCATTTTTTGATTGGTCTATTTGTTTTCTTAGCTGTGAGTTTCTTGAATTCCCTGTATGTAATAGATATTAGTCCTCTATCAGAAGAGTAGCTGGCAAAAATTTTCTCCCACTCTGTGAGCTCTCTGTTGAGGTTCTTGATGGTTTCCTTTGCTGCACAGAAGCTCTTCAGTTTAACGCAATCCAATCTTCCTTTGAGTTGCTTGTGCCTTTGGGGTCTTGTTGAGAAAGTTGTTGAAGTGTTGGGTCTATGCCCTCTTCAAGTAGCTGTAAGGTCTCTGACCTGACTTCCAGGTCTTTGATCCACCTTGAGTTGACTCTTGTGCAGAGTGATAATGTGGGGTTTATTTCCATCTTCCTGCATATGGTTAACTAGTATTACCAACACCATTTGTTAAAGAGGCTATCTTTTTTCCAGTGTATATTTATGGCTCCTTTGTCAAATATCAGTTGACTGTAAGCATGTGGATCTGTTTCTGAATTTTCTATTCTGCTCCATTGGTCTATGTGTCTGTTTTTGTGCCAATACTATGTTGTTTTTATTACTGTGGCTTTGTAGTAGAGTTTGAAGTCAGGTATTGTGATACCTCCTGCATGGTTCTTGTTGCTAAGAACTACTTTGGCTATTCTGGGATTTTTGTTGTTCCAAATGTAATTAAGGACTGATTTTTCTGTCTGTGAGGAGTGACCTTGGTGATTTCATGGGTATTGCATTGAATCTGTAGATCAGTTTTGGGAGGATGGCCATTTCTATGATATTTATTCTGCCTATCCAAGAGCATGGTAGATCCTTCCATCTCCTAAGGTCTTCATCGATTTCTTTTTTCAACTTTTTATAGTTTTCCTTGTAGAGGTCTTTTGCCCCTTTGGTTAGGTTTATCCCTAAGTATTTTATTTTTGGGGGTGCTATTGTGAGTTGAATAGTTAATTGGATTTCTTTTTCAGTGGACTTATGTTTGGCATAAAGGAAAGCTTCTGATTTTTTAAGATTGATTTTGTATCCACACACTTGCTGAATTTGTAAATCAGTTCTATAAGTTTTTTGGTTGACTTTGTTGGGTCTTCTAAGTATAGTATCATGTCTTCTGCAAAAAGAAATACTTTTAGTTCTTCTTTCCCTATTTTTACCCTTTTGATTTTCTTCTCTTGCCTTATTGCTCTGGCTAGAGTCACAAGTACTATATTAAACAGAAGAGTTGATAATTGACATCCATGTCTTGTTCCTGTTCTTAGTGGGAACTCTGGCAGTTTTTCTCCATTTAATATGATGTTGGCTGTGGGCCTATTGTATACTGCCTCTATGATGTTGAGGTATGTTCCTTTTATTCCGATTCTCTGCAGTGCTTTTAGCATGAATGGGTGTTGAATCTTGTCAATTGCTTTTTCAGCATCAGTTGAGATGATCATGTGACTTTTGTCTTTGATTCTGTTTATGTGGTGAATTACATGGATTGTTTTTTGTATGTTGAACCAGGCTTGCACCTCTGGGATGAACCCAATTTGGTCATGGTGTATAATTTTCTTGATATGGTTTTGAATGTGCATTTCTAGTATCTTGTTTAGCAGTTTTGCATCTAAGTTCATCAATGACATAGGCCTATAGTTTTCTTTTCTTGAGCTGTCTTTATTTGACTATTTAATGTGATGTTGGCTTCATAGACTGTGTTTGGGAGGGTCTCGTTTCTTTCTATTTCATGGAATAGTTTGAGGAGTATTGGGATTAGGACTTCTATAAATGTTTTATAATATTCACTTGGAAAACCATCTGGTAAACTCTTTATTGCAGTTTTTATTTCTTTGATTGTTATTGGTCGGATTAAGTTTTCTATATCTTCTTGACTCAATTTAAGAAGGTTATATGTATCTAGAAATTTGTCAATTTCTTCTAGATTTTCCATTTTGTTGGAGTATAGTTTTTCAAAATAGTTTCTGATGATCCTCTGTATTTCCATACTGTCACTGGTAATATTCCCCTTTTCACCTCTTATTTTGTTAATTTGGGTTGATTCTCTCTTTCATTTGGTTAGGTTGGCCAATGGTTTATCTATCTTGTTTATTTTTTCAAGAAACGAGCTTTTGGTTTTGTTGATTTTCTGTATTTTTTAAATTCTATATTTCAATAATATCTGCTCTGATTTTCATAATTTCCTGTCTTCTACTAGCTTTGGGGTTAGACTATACTTGTTTTTCAAGTGTTTTGAGCTATGTCATTAGGTTATTTATTTGGTGATTTTCTGTTCTTCTTATGTGGGCTCTCAGTGCTATAAGTTTTCCTCTTAGTACTGTCTTCAAGGTGTCCCAGAGGTTTTGATATGTTGTGTCTCTGTTTTCATTGGTTTCTAGGAATTTGTTAACTTCTCTCCTTGCTTCTTCTATGGCTCAATCTTCGTTCAGCAGGTGGTGTTCAGTAACCGTTGTGTTTACATGGTTTCTCTGGGTCTTCTTAGAGTTGATTTCTAGTTTCATTCCATTGTGGTCTGAAAAGATGCAGGGAATTATGTTATAGTTTTTTAATTTGACAGTGCTCTCTTTGTGGCTCAGAATGTGGTCTATTTTGGAGAAGGTTCCATGGGCTGCTGAGAAAAATGTGGATTCAGCTGTAGTTGGGTGAAATATTCTGTATGTGTCTAATAGGTCCATTTGGTTTATGGTATTATTTAGGTCTGAGGCATCTCTACTGACCTTTTGTTTAGAATATCGGTATAGTGATGATAGAGGAGTATTGAAGTCTCCCAGTATTATTGTATTTGGGTCTATGTGTGACTTTATATCATGCAGAGTTTGTTTTATGAAAGTGGTTGCACCTATGTGTGGGGCATAGATGTTGATAATTGTTATTTCCTCTTGCTGGATTGTTCCTTTTACTAGTAAAATATGACCTGCTTTTGTCTTCTGATAAGCTTAGGCTTGAAGTCTAATTTATCTGATATCATAGTTGCTACTCCTGCTTGTCTTCGACTTCCATTGGCATGGATTACCTTACTCCATACCTTCACCTTTAGTTTGTGGGAATCTTTGCTTGTAAGGTTTGCTTCTTGCAGGCAGCATATAGATGGATTCTGGGTTTTAATCCGTTTTGCCACATTGTGTCTTTTAATTCGGGAGTTGAGACCATTTATATTCAGTATGATTATTGGGAGGTGATTTTTAATTCCTAACATTTTGAGTTTTGACTTCTGTTTTTGGTGGTGTTTATTCTTCTTTGCTTAGTTGTTTGCTTCCTGGAAATTATTGTTTCTTTGGTTCTGATGTTTACTTGTTAGTTCTTCTTTGTTGTTAATATCTTTGAGTATTTTCTCTAGTGCTGGTTTGGAAGACATACATTCTTTCAGTTTCTGTTTGTCATGGAAGGTTTTTATTTCCTTGTCAATTTTGAGGGAAAGTTTTGCTGGGTAGAAGAATATTGGCTGCAAGTTATTTTCTTTTAGAGTTTTAAGTATGTTACTCCAGCCACTCCTGGCTTTCCTGACTTGGTTGGGGAGGTTTGGGGTGATTCTAATTGGTTTGCCTGTATATGTCACTTGGCCTTTTACTTTTGTTGCCTTTAGGATTCTCTCCTTGGCCTCTGAATTAGTCAACTTGATTATTATGTGGCGTGGTGAACCTCTTCTTTGGTCTTGTCTTGAGGGAGTTCTGTATGTTTCCTGTACCTGTGTGTCAACTTCTTTTTCTATGTTTGAAAAATTCTCTGATATTACTTTTTTGAAAAGCTGGTTTATTCCATTACTTTCAACTTCTGATCCCTCTTCTATGCCTATTATTCTGAGGTTAGCTCTTTTAAAATTGGCCCAGATCTTGTCAATGTCCAATTCATGCTTTCAAATTTTTTTCTAAATTATGTACTATGGATTCATTTTTGGAATGGTCATCTTCTAAGAGTGATATTCTATCTTCCATGTGGTCTAATCTACTGTTTGTAATTTGTATTGATGCCTTCACTTCAATTATTGCATCTTTCACCTCCTTCACTTCCTTCAAAGCTTCTCTTTGATTCCTGTTCTGGGTGTCAGATTCTTTGTTTACTTGTCCCTTTATTTCATTACAGCTCTCTCTGCATTCTTTCTGGAAGTTTTGTATCATTTCTACTATTAAAGATCTGAATTGTTCTTCTGGTATTCTCTGCCATTTGGTGTTGCTGAGTTCTGCTATTTTGGTGTTGTGGTGACTCATTGTTTCTTTAATATTTTTCCTTCCCATGGTTTCCCTGTTGGTAAATTTATATCTTTGCTGCTCTTGCAAGCTTTCTTTCAATTAATAAGTTTCTTATTTTTATTTTCTCTCTGTGAATTACGGTATCTTTTACTGAGTTGCAATTACTCTAGAATTTCTTCTGCCCACTCTATTGGTGCCTTTGGTGGGTTTCAGGTGTTGACTTCTAGGGTCTATTTGTTGCGTCTGTTATAGGGATTCATCTCAGAGATGTGAGTAGGGCAGTTTGTGGTCTCTGTGTTTTTAGGCCTCCATGTGGGATACGTTGAGCTCTTCCTTCTATCAGCAGAAGTGCCTTTATCCTTAGGGTTTTCCAGTCCTTTCTGGTGGTTCACCTCTCTGGTCCAATCTCTGCCATGGGGGTTTAGAGGTGTCCACTGCTATATACAAGGACAGGTTGTGTTCAGTGGTAAAGGTTGGGTGAGAAGTCACAGTGATGAATGCAAGAAAGAGGTAAAGTAGAGGGTACAGTCCAGTGGAATAAGAGGTTGAGTTTGTTGAGGTGATATATGGTGAAGATTAGAGATAATGGATATATTGAGAGATTCTGGTAGTCAATGTAGGGTTTTAGGTGTGGAGGTATGAAATGGTCTTGATATGAGACAGGGAAAAAAGGAAAAAGAAAAGAGAAAAGAAAAAGTATTGAGGAGAAGAATATAGATGGGAGAGAGGGAGAGAAGCTTGTAAAAGGGATAAGGAAGAGAGTCAACAAACTGAGCAAAAAATAACAAAGCAACCAATCATCCAAACAAAGTAATCAAAACAATACAAAACAAAAACAAAAACAAAACAAAAAGCCAAAACCAAAGAAGAACAACAACAGCAAGAAACAAAAACAAAAACACTTCAAGTTTGTAAGTACAAAGTTGAGTTGGCCTCTGCAGTCCTTTTGGATCGTCGTGGATATTTTCAGCTTTTAAACATCTGCTCACTATATTAGATTTTTGAGCATGTCTCTGGCATTCTTATTTGCTCTCTCTCTCTCAGTGCAGGCAGGGAGTTCCCCTGGTGCCTCTCCTGCTGCAAGCTTGTATCTCTTACCTCTCCACAGGGCCCATTTACCTCTCTCTCTCTCTGCCTTTGCTGGCGGCAGGAGTGCAGTCTAAATGCCAGGTATTTTCCAGGGTGCCTGGAAGTTCTCTATGCCCTGTGTGCACTGGGTCTCCTCCTGCACTTCTTCTCCTCTCCAATTGCTAGAAGGGCATATGATTGAGTCTGTCCTTTGTATAAATGCCCCCGCCCCCTGGTAGTACAATTTAACTTACAGATTCCTACTGCTCTGGCTCCGGTGGCAGGGGTGAGCTGGGGCGTCCTCGCTGCAGGTTTAAGCTGGTTGTCCCAGGTGTTCCTGATCACTGTTGTTCCTGCTGGGATATGCCACCTGATTAGGATATGGTGTTCTGGAGTCATTTACTCCACATATCATCGCTGGGTGCACAGGAGGTCATTGGAGGTCTTGGTGCTAATAGACCCCGCTCTGTGAGGCTGGCTCAATGGTGGCTGCTGCTCTATGGCATGCACCACTGCCATCCTCGCGACCGCTCCTTTGTTCTCCCTGGTCTGCTTTCTGGATTCTGTTCAGCTGCTTTTGTTGCTTTGATCACTTTTTATCTGCTTTGCTTTTCTTTCCTTCCATCAAGAAGCTGCCTTTGTGGCAGTTTTTATTCAAATTCTGCAGTGCAGTTGATTGCTGCTCTGGCTCTGGAGGGAGAGGTGAGCTGGGGTGGCCCTACCTAGGGCTTAAGCTGGTCGTCCCAGGCATTCTGGTCACTGTCAATTGTGCAGGGATATGCCACCTAATTAGAATGTGGAGTTCTGGAGTCACTTACTCCATGTCTGGTCGCTGGGTACACAGGAAGTCATTAGATATCTTGGTATTAGTAGACCCTGTGCCAAACAGCTGGCTCAAAGGTGGTCGCTGCTCCGCAGCATGATGCTGTTGCCACGTGGATGGGCTCCTTTGCTCTCCCTGGTCGGCTTTCTGGATTCTCTTCAGCCGTAGTTCAATTTTTGTTGCTTTTTTTCTTCTGTCAAGAAGTTGCTTTTATGGCAGGTTTGATTTGAGCTCATAGCACCTGAGGAGAGGTGTTTCACTCAGATGCCATCTTGGGCTTTCTCTCCAGTTGCTTTTCTAAAAATAATTTTAAAGACCTAGGAGTCAGACAGGAAACTTTGCAATTTCTAGAAGAAAACTTAGGATCAGCTCTCCAACATATAGACACTCAAATATTTCCTTATAATATTCCCAAAGCTCAAGAAATAAAATGAAGAATTGATAAATGGGATGGAATAAAATTAAATAGCTTCTGATCAGCAGAGGAAACCATAAAGAATCTGGAGAGGCTATAGAATGGGAGAAAGTCTTTGCAAGCTATTTTTCTGATAGAGGATTAATACCTAGAATATATAAGGAACTAAAAAACTTAATATCCCCCCAAAATGGGCACTTGAACTGAATAGACACTTCTCAAAAGAAGAAATACAAATGGTCAAATGATGGAAAAATGGAAAAATGATGAATTAACATCATTAGCAATCAGGGAGATACAAATGAAAACCATACTGAGATTCCATCTAACTTCAGTGAGAATGCAATCATCAGGAATACAAACAGATAATTAGTGCTTGTGACTATTCGGGGAAATAGAAACCTTATACATTGTTGAGAGGATTGTAAGTTAACACAAGTACCATGGAGATCAGTATGAAAGATCTTCAACAGATTTGGAATGGAACAACCACATGGCCCAGCTATACCACACATCGGTATCTTTTCAAAAGAATTAAAGTTAGAATACTATAGTGATAGATGCATACATATGTCTGTCAACAAATGAATAGATAAAGGAAATGTGACATATACATACAATGGAATTTTACTCAGCCATAAAGGACAAAATTATGTAATTTGCAGGAAAATGGATGAAACTGGAGAATATTATACTAAGTGAAATCATCCAGTCTCGGAAATTCAAGGGTCGTATGTTTTCTCTCATATGTGGAAGAGAGGAGAAAAAATAAGGGATAAGTCCCTTTAGCTACTCTACAGACCTTTATTTACATTTTAAATGAATAAATAATTTAAAGAAAGGTCTGTAGAGTGGTTGAAGGGACTTAAGGGATAGAGTTAGAGATGGGAAGAAGAAGGACTGAAGAAAGAAATGGTTCAAATAATACTTTGGCAATATGTGAAGGTATCACTACCAATCTCATCATTCATGTTGAGAAGAGGAGAGGGGAAACAGGGTGAGGTGTAGAAGGAAATACACAAAGACTTGTGTGTTTTAACACATTGAACCTCACTATGATGTATAATTGTAATGCACCAATAAAATAATTAAAAAGAAGACCAAATTATGTTATTTTCAGGAAAATGGATGAAACTAGAGATTATGCTGAAATCAACTAGTCTCATAAATCAAGGGCCATATGTTTTCTCTCATATGTGGAAGCTAGAGAGAAAATAGGTACCAAAAAGGACTTCATAAAAATGAAGAGAGAGAGACATTAGAATAATGGAAGGGGAGTTGGGGAGGGGAAAAAGGAGGATTGAGGAAGAAAACATGTTGGAGGCCTTCTTGGCCCACAGCCCTGAGGTCACCTTGGACCAGCCTGGATGGACACAAAATGCTTACCCAAGTGGAAATTGTTTGCACACAGACAAGTTTCCAAGGACCAGATGGGACCAATGAGTGGTGTGGACCATAATTCAACTTATTTCCCAGAATTGATTACCCTTTCCTTTCTGACTCATCCCATGAAAGAAATAAAAATAGTCACTGAAAACTAAAACAAGTGAATTTTATTGCCTCATATAATTTCCAAATTGCAATGGAGGATTGGACTTCAAAATCATCAGAAGACAGAATTACATGATGTCAGGAGTCAAGAAGACCAATATTCTTTCTCACTCATCTCTGATATTCTCTGACTTGGCATCACCCTTACAAAAATTTGCTGTCTCTAGACCCTGGGTTATGGTCTCACACGCCTGGGTCCAGAAGTAAATTAAGTTCCCTTTTACCTGCTTGTTTTGGTTTAAGTGCTGAGATTGTGTTTTTTAGATCAAGGTAGAACCCATGAGCATGCCTAGTCTCATCTCTCTGGCCTGGGGGATTTGATGATTAGACACACTGGACCTGGTTCATGCATTCTTACCAGGGAATAGCTTAGCATTGAGAAAGATTCTGAGGCTGAATTTTTGCATCTTTGTGCACAGAAGTAATTGGTAAGTAATATCCATCATGGACTCAGAAAGGAAAGTTGGTGCTTTAAGTGCCGTGTTTGCACTTACATATAGAAGATTCTTTATTTGGTTATGCAGATTGCAGGTGCCTCTACAATGATAAAGTTCTTTTTTCTTTTGAGAAAGATACCATGAGTTTAGAAATGCTTTATTTCCCACTGAAGATGAGAAATATATTCAAGTACTTCTTGCTTTGATGAAGGTCACTGGGTCTCCTGCTCCCACCTTTCTTCTGTGGAAATCAAGGTAATACAGACAGCATGGCAAGTATTATCAAGATCTGGGTACAAATTGCAGGCAGCATCCAGGGAGGGTTTGAAACACCTTTGCTTCTGGCACAATTGCACTGTGAATGAGCCAATTGTGCGGATAATGTAAAATGTTTCTGAGTGGATTTCTCATCTTGACAAACTCCTCTGTTAACCACTAGGGAGTGTAGAGCTCTTTAGCAGCTGAAAGGAACTGGCATAAAGGATGACAAGTTGGGATGGAACCTCTCCAGCCCTTGCCCTCTGCAGGGTCTTCCTCCCTGGCATAGCTCCTGGCCTCAGCACACATACTTCTAGTGCCCAAGCTTCCTTGCTCCACATTTGTTCTTTCACTTGTCCAACATTTCCTGATAAAGACATTCATCTTGATTTTTTTACCACCCTTTAACAGTCACAAGTCAGTGTCTACTGATACCTGAACTCCCAAGGACCACAGGTACACATGAACCTCAGAATTTGTGCTCAGAGAAATGTTTTTGGGGTGTGCTCTCCAGGACCCTTTTGGCAACACCTCAGTATCTGGCAAGAGGGCACAGGGATAAATATCACTGGCCCCTGCTGAAGTGGACATTTTTCCTTACCGGGGTTCTAATCTATGAATTACGAAGAATGACACAGACAACAGAAGGACGAGCAGGGGGGTTACTGTAAAGAGAATAGGGAAGGGAAAAAGAGGCAGATCTCCTTTTTGGGCAATAGGGAACTTGGTGTTCAGAAGCTGCCTTCTGGAGACTACTTGGGAGTAGCCCAAGTCATGTGCCATCATGCAATCTATGGAAGAGACTTGCAGGCCACACCTAGGGGCCTCAGTTGGCCTTGATGTCCAGCGAGTATCTTCTGGTCACTACCCAGGAATTGCCTGGGCTGAGTGCTGTCAATTACACCACCACTTTTTCTCAAAGCCAACATGAACTCTGTGCAAGTGTGAGTGTGTGTGTGTGCGTGTGTGTGTACACGTGTGTGTGTGTGTGTGTGTGTGTGTGTGTGAGAGAGAGAGAGAGAGAGAGAGAGAGAGAGAGAGAGAGAGAGAGAGAGAGAGAGGCTCTCTACTCTCCCAGAGGAAGAAATGACCATTTGGAGTGTGGTTTATATACTTCTTTGAGTTTTCTTTCTTACTTGGAGTCTTGGAGGCATTTTCCTGGGACTTAGATAGTGTCTTTCTTTGTGTCTCCTTCTCTCTTGGTTGGGGTCCTAGATGCTGTTCCCTGGGATCCCCTGGTATTGTTTATCAGTAGGAACAACTGGAGTTTTATAAACATCTGGTCACTCTCAGGAAACTTTTGATCTTGTTAAAAATCGACATTCAGGAGGTCTGGTCCTTTCACCTTTCAAGAGTTTTGGAATTCAGTTAGCATCTAAGTCTCTTGGGAAATGAAGTCTTTCCATTGTGGCCCTCTGACCCTATCTTCCTATTTCTTTGTACTTCCTCACTGCCTTTGAGTCCATAGAGTCCGTGCACAAGGGCAGACCCTCCTCTGAGAAAGTCATAATACAAAATGCTTAGTTCAAAAGTAGGGTAGGGTGTGGGCCGGAATGGATGCAAAGAGGCTGCTGGGAAGACACAGCAGTGAGTGGGCTTATCCCATGTGGTACCTGCTTACCTCTGGGAAGTGGCCAGGGAAGGCTTGAGGGATCCCTGAGAGACTGCCCTGACCCTAGCAAGTCTCGCCTGCTTTCTTACAACTTTGAGAACATGTTTCGATTGCAAACCCAGCTGCATTACAATCAACATGATGTAACCTATCATGTCCTTGAGGGCCCCTGACCAAGAAAAACCCAGAGACCTTCACTGGGGGCTCTCAGCAAGAAGGGGTATAAAGAGGGTTCTCCCTCCACTTCAGTGGGGTTTTGCAGGAGAATTCTGGGGACTTGCGATTATATCCATGGCCTACTACCCCAGCATTATTGCAAATGCTGCAAATACTTTCCTTTTAATACATCTGTCTGTACCTTTAATCTTAGTCTTAGAAATTCTTTTCCCACTCCATCCATGCCATGGCATCCTGTTTCCTGCTGCTCATGAGCATCCTGCAAGATTGGTAGGATTTGTGCTTTTAAAATCATTGCTCCTAGCCGGGCGTGGTGGCACACACTTGTAATCGCAGCATTCGGGAGGCTGAGACTGGAGGATCCAAGTTCACGGCCAGCGTCAGCTACCTAGTGAGGCACTCCGCAACTTAGTGAGACTCGGTTTCAAAATAAAGAATAAAAAATAGGGCTTGGGGGTATAGCTCGGAGGTAGAACCCCCCTGACTTCAATCCCTAGTACCGCAAAAAAAAAAAAAAAAAAAAAAATCATTGCTCCTATTTCACAACCATTAACCCAAAGTGTATGTTGTGTATCCATGTGCTCATAGCTTTAGCTTTTTCTGTCACTTAGCTTGTGTTGGGCACATTGCTAAGTGCTGGAGGTAGAAACAGGAAAATGCCATTGTTCTTGAGATGACCACACTTATCCCTGGTTACACAAGACCACTCAGCCACTGGGTCTGTGAGGGCAGAGTGCTCCCTCCTCTTTGTAGACTCTCCTAAGACTCTGCTTCCCTGCAGGATGGGGCTCATCTAAAGTGACCTGCCCTTGACTGCTGCATGGGAAGCTTAGCTGTAGGTGTTTCCCCAACAGTCCTGGAACTTTTCTCTCAGTGCAAATGACATTCTGGCTCTGTGGATGCAAAAGAAGGTAGGAATTTAACTGTGAACAAAGAAACCTGCCTGAGGACAGTGAGACTGTGCCTCCCTGGACAGAGTTGAAGCAGAAGGACCTTCCACACTGCCAGCACATTGCTACACCCTTTCAAGCCCTTCTCTGTCCCCCAGGGGGCTTCTAGAGGCATTGGGGGGCAGGATAAAGAGCATAAGGGTGGGTAGAACTAGAATGGGTTTGGAGAACCACTGTCCTGTGCCACTGTCATGCCTAATAAAGCTACCTGAAGTATCAGGGAAAGCAAAGGACCTTTTCCACAAGACCAAGTGACAGGTCTTTCTTCTCCAGAGTACACTTTTTGACCATAATTAGGATTCAGTTCTAACAAGTCCATTAGAATTTAAAAAATCTTCAGCCTCTCTGCTTGACCAAATGCTGCCCTGACAAAGGCTGAGGAGAGATTACTTCATTTTCCCCCACAGTTTTAAAATAATAGGAGGCATAATCCAATTACAGATGTGCAATTGCTTCCTGAATGCCACACTCACGGTTGAAAGTCACTGAGTCACTGTGATCTGAGGAACAAACTTTTTGTTTTTGGTTCCAGTGAGGCCCAGGAGTCACTGAGTAGCAGGAGCCCTGAGCCAGCTTGTGCACTTTGCAGCTTCCTATGCCAATGTGGGTAAGGCCTCTCTTAGGCTTTGTTCATGTCAGATGTTGCTTGTAACTATGCACAAGGGCTTGGATCTGCTTGTTCTGGCATTTTTTTAAATAGGTGTCTAGTATTGCAGAGCTAATGTCCTCTAAAACTGGGCTTCCAGTCCTTCTGCCCGCCAGAGAGAGAATAGCTATGTCAGTTTTGGGGTGCCTAAGTTTTAGCCCTTGATGAGCCTGCAGCTTGTGGAGCTGCAGGCTGCTCAGTGTTGGTTTAAGTTTCTGGTATCCTCCTTTCACTCTCTGGTCTCTGCTGCTGGCAGAGCATGGGTTTTGATTTGGTCAGGAGGCACAGTCCTGGGCATCAGGACAGCCATTGCTTTGTAGCACCCTTGAGTTGGGGACCTTCCTATTATCCCTGGTTTCCCACTCCACAGCCTCTGAGTGGGGGATGTGTGTCTCACTGGGCTGCCCTTGAGCCTGTCAGTCCTGCCTGTCTATGTCCCTTCTACCTGTGTGACCAGCCCCACCCTGCAGGACACCAAGGAATCTTTGCTGCTGTGTCTGGGGAAACACAAAATGAGCTTAATTTTCCTGGGAGTCTCCAAAAATTTACCTGCAATTCTGCTTCAGACTTGGTCTCCTGAGTAAAGGGAGAGCGAGAGAGTTAGAGAGTGAGAGAGAGAAAGAGACTTCTCTTTCCCAACCTTTATGTTCCTCCTGGAGCCCAAAGAACTGTGTCCCTCTCCTCCTTCCCACCTGGCAGGGGTCTCCCTGCACTATGACCTTCTTCCTGTGGGGGCAATTCCCTTTCCCATTCCTGGGGCCAAGATGAAAGAAAAAAAAAACTCACAAAGCAAATCTAGGATATCCCAAATATCAGAGGATATTTAAAAAACTATTCTTGTTACTAAAGCAAGTTCAAAATTGACAATGTGCAACCACTTCACCCTCTTCTCCTTTCCTTTGGGAGGTAAATGGGGGTAGCCAGGGGAAAGGGGTGATTCTTCAAGGTCACAGACAATGGACCTGGACATCCACATAGAATCCAGAGTATTGAGGTCTCACTAGCCTGGGAAGGGGTGTAGCATAAAAATAATTTTCTCTGGGTTTGGTATACATGACTGTAATTCTAGTACTTGGGAGGATGAGATAGGAGGCTCATGGGTTTGAGTCCCAGACCCTGTTTCAAAATTTTAAAAGGGGGGGGCAGTGTAGTAGTTCAGTAGCAGAACACCCTGGCTTCAATCCCCAGTACCAAAAAAAAAATAATAATAACAATTTTCTTTGACAACTGTGGAGGTGTTTGACCTTGGCCCCTATCTCCCTCTTCTGGTTGGGTCCTAGATTTTTGTGGCATGCCCACACAATCTCTTATAGCCCTTCCAGGGTCTAGACCACCTTAGACATGGGCAGATCAATAGAGGTGGCTTGAGAGGTCACCAAAAATGCCATTGCAGAGTGTCCCACCCTTACTACTTTTCTCAAGTGGGGAGATCAACTCACTGGGATTTAGCTCAGCCCTGATATCTCGAGCTTTCCTGCTAGGGAACTATTAATTATCATCTAAGCAAATATTATTTTCTTTATGCAAAAAGGCCACCTGTCCCTGGTGGCCTGCTCTGAAAGATGGAAATGTTGTGTTCAGCGGAAACTCCTCTGAGGCATCAGCAACTCTGAACAAATAGAAAAGAGTATAAGAGAGAGTTGTTCTTGCCTCCCCCTGGGGATGCTGAGTGAGGTGGGGACTTTCTGAGTCTTGGTGCCTTCCAGCTAAATATAGGAGTACACCCTCAGACTGGAGGATGAGTGGCAGGCCAAGGCAATGAGCAGCACCAATTTGGATGTGAGGACTTCACACTGCACACTGGCAAGATGAAGCCACTGGCTTCATTTTTCCTCCTTTTTTTTTGTTTTGGTGCCAGTGGTGATGGAACCCAGGGACATTCTACATCTGAGCTACACCTTCAGCCTGCTTTTATGTTTTAGTTTTGAAACAGGGTCATCTCACCAACTTGCTGAGGGTCTCACTAAATTGCTGAGGCTGGTGTTGAAACTGCAATCCTTTTGTCTCAGTCTCCCAAGCACTAGAGAATCCTCTCATGCCCAGATTGTGGCTTTCCATTTTGTAACTGTTTTCTTGATGTCATTTTTACAAAAGCTCTACTTCTTTCTGTAAAGGATTCCTTTTCACTTGGTAATTTGTCTTGTGATTCCTTCCTTCTTATTTCCTCTGCCTGCTATTTAGCTCTGGCTTTCTGCAGGTGCACCTGGAGCCCCAGGCCATCCATCAGAGTGATTTCCTCTGAATTGGTCTCCCACAGGAGCTGCCTGGATGTTCTCCTTTTGTCTAGATATGACAAGATGACTTTAACAGCCACATTCCCACTGTTAATCCGCGTGGAAGAAATAGAACCTTCTGATGGATTCCCTTTCTTTTTTCTGACACCATTGCGCTGGCGATTTGATAACATCTCCATTCTGCACATGCTGCAAGCCGTGAAAAGATCACAAGGCCTCTTTCTTTGGAAAGTTAAATAAGCGCTTTCTAGTTTTTGATGCTGCTTTCCTTCTACAAAAATTACCTGGAGAGAGGTTGAGTTTCTCCTCTCAAGGGGGCTCTAAAAAGAGGGGGGGAACATTGTGTGACTGAATGCTGACCTTGCCCTTGGCCTCATATCAGCTGCAGAAGGAACAGGAAACCTCACCTTGGGAACTCACTCCAGGAGAGAAGAGTGGACAACTTGCAAGGACCTGGGAGACATCTCTGCAGCAAACTGCTGTGATTTCTGTGCTCAAATCCGTTGTAAGTTATTTCTTCTTAGTTATTGGAAGGCTCCTAATGAGCCTTTCCCTTCTACTTGTTCCTGGAAGTGAAAGTTCACCAATGTTAATAAAATATTGGTTTTGATAACAATGAAATGAATGATGATGATAGCTGCCACTTGTTGGGGCCGGGTGTTCACTAAGTAGGCTGCATGGAATGAGGTATTAATACCTGCCATGGCTCTGAGGGGCCTGAGCAGGGAAAATGAAAGCATCCAAACTCCATTTGCAAGAATACTAGACTAGCAGCCAGTGACAAAGTGAGACTCCAGACCAGGTCGCCTGCCTGCTTCCCTCCCTTCCTTCCTTCCTTCCTTCCTTCCTTCCTTCCTTCCTTCCTTCCTTCCTTCCTTCCTTCCTTCTTCTCCCTTCCATGTTAGGGATTGAATCCAGGGGCATTCTATTTCCAAGCTACACCCCTAGCCATATTTTATTTTGAAACAGGGTCTTGCTAAGTTGCTGAGGCTGGCCTCAAACCTGTGCTCCTTCTGTTTCAGCCTCCCAAGTCTTGGCATGTGACACCATGCCTGGCTCACACAGGGCTTTTTGACTTCATGCCTGTGCCCTTTCCTTCACCTTAACTCGGTGTGACTGCAGGTCTTTCTCCTCAGTCTCCCTTGTCAGTGATGATACTACATCTTTCATTTTCAGGAGAAGCCTGAATAAAAACAGCAGATTGGAGTTTTTGAGGAGCTAAATCCTAGAATAGATGGAATAGCACTGGAGGATGTCAAATCTGCCACATAGCAGCAGGGCTTTAGGATAGGCACACTCCTCTCTGCTATTTATTTACTTTACTTCAGAAAGGAAGAGGTGGTTTCATTTTCATTGTGGAAGATTCAAATAATGCAGATGTACATGGAAACATGTCACATAGATCTTTGGGTAGAGGCTTGTGCCTGGCCATGAAGATTCTGGTTGGAGGACCTGGAGTGAGGCCTCGGGGGTGGTTCTATATCTTACACAAACTATACAGGCCATTCTGATACCTGGCTTGAGGTAAGAACCCATTCCCCCCTGCTACCCACCATCATCCCAGGCTAAGGCTTGCAACTGTGGAACTGTGGATAGGTTACTGGCCTACAGTGCATGTCCAGATGAGTCCCTTCTAACCTTCATTCTGAGTCAATTATGGGGCCTCCAGTGGCCTGGGAAGAGGAGTCTTAGAATGGAGGCTGAGAGTGTGACCCTTTCACCCTTTAAGATCCAATGTCTGGAATTTGGGTGGCAAATATTCAGTGCATGTGACTTTCACAGACAATTGTATTATCCACTTTCTGAGATGCAGTGTGATATAGTATAGGTACGTCTTGGCATATGTAAGTCAGGCACACTTGGCCAGGAATTGGGCTCTCTTCCCTGAAGGAGATGCGTAGAGCCTTGTGGAAAGCAGTGGTCTCCATTTCAGACTTGTGTGTTTACATCTGGCTCTTCACCTATCTGGGCAACTTATTGCACCTCTCCAAGACCTCACCATCCTCCCTTGTGAAATGGGGATGGGACAAGTAGAGTAGTTATTGCCTGGGATTTATGAGTTAAATGAGATAATCCAAGGAGAGGTCTTGATGTGTTGTCTTAGAATTCTATGTGCTGTGTGCCTTGTGCAATTATTTGGCTGGTCTTGGAATGTATGTCCCTATCACTCTGAACTACATTATGATGTGAAACTACAGTGCACCAATAAACGTATATAAAGGATATTACCTACAAAACATCTACCATGTGGACCCAGTCTGTTGTAGGTATGCAATAAATTCTAGATCTTCTTTTCTTTTCTCTTAATACGCAAGACCATGGGAAAGAATTTGGGGCTTGGTCACCATCCTGTGGTGTGAGTGACAGAGTGGGCATTGCTTGAGATTCTCAACCTGCGCACATAGACCTTCCTGCATTTGCTTCTATGGGTGGTGATGTGCCCCACACTCTGCCTGGGCTCAAAGAGGCAGGAAGCCTTTCAAAAAAGGTAAACACCAGGAGAAAGTACCTCTTTGGTCAAATATAGATGCGGGTGTCTCCATCTTCAAGTGAAGAATCTGTTCTGTCACCATTATGAGGCGATCTATGGACAGTTGTAAGTGGTGTCCGTTACAGATGTGATTTATGGATACTTAGTTATTTAATTTTATTGTTGTCCTGGAAATAAACCTCAAGTCAACCAAAGTGTAATAAAGATTGGGAGAAGAGTGTCCTTGGAAGTTCCTTGACTTTGCTTCTATGTATATTTAGGTGCATATAAAAGACAGTTTTAAAAAATGTTCTAGCAACTTATGGCTACAGGGCAGTTCCCTTCCTCCAAGAAGCATTTGAACTGAAGCCTTTCAAACTCCTTTCTCCAACTTTACCCCTTCTTCTCGGTCAGTGATGGCTGACCATGGGGACTTGTGCAGGTCAGCTCATCCATCCTCCAGCCTGTTTACAGATCTGTTGCCCTGAAAAATCCCAGACAGATGGGTGACTGCCCTCCTTTCCAGAGCTTTCCTAAGACACAGATCATCTGTGGGCTCTGTAACCCACACCAGTGTTGAGTGCCAGACAAGAATATCTGGAATTAGCATAGCCTGCAGACTGCCTGGTCTGTGGTCAGCTTTGTGGGGCCATGTGGAGTATGTGTTGTGGGGTAAAGAAGGCCTGAGAGTCAGACATAACCATCTCTGCACAAAGCCTGTGGCCTTGCTGTGATTCCTGCTGATCCTGACTACCATTCCTGTGGAAACCCCCTCCACTCCTGCAGCAGTTTTTCAGTTTACTGAAATGTTACATTATCCTATTCAGGGTGTAATCAATGGTGCCAGCAGGTCTTCCTTTTATGAGATGGAAAAACAGTTTTCCCTCTGCAGAATTGACCTCTTAGTACATCAAGTTGGCACTTACCTCTGGGTTTGGCTCGAGGGACTCCAAAGTGATTAGTTTTTTCTTATTCTTTTCTTTTTAGGAACATTCTATCTCTAAGCTACACCCTCAGCCCTATTTTATATTTAATTTAATTTTTTACTTTGAAACAGAGTCTTGCTAAGTTGCTGAGGGTCTGTCTAAGTTGCTGAGGCTATCCTTGAACCTGTAATCCTCCTGTCTCAGCCTCCCAAGTACTGAGATTACAGGTGTACACCACCATGCCCAGCTCAGCAGTTAGGGTTTTTATAGCTCATACACTTTGGTTCTCCTCAATAGAGTGGTGCAAGGAGGCTCTCATATCATGCCAATATTTCTCCCCCCAAGAGAAATACTGATAAAGAGAGAGAGAATACTCCAATCTTTCTTTTTCTTCTTCCTTATAAGGAAACTAATCCCTTTGTCAGTCCTCACTGTCAAATAATGTTGTGTTGGGAATTAGGTATGAATTTTTTGGAAGACAAACATTCAGTACCTAACATTTGTCTTTCTTGGGATGACTTTGACAGTCTCAAGAGAGACTAGAGGAGAAAATCCTTTGTAATACACGTGGTATTGTTATTTGGAGGTGAAGGGACATGCTGTGGTCTGAATATGTGTGTCCTCCTCGAATCCATACATTGAAATCCAGACCCCCAAGGCGATGGTGTTCAGAGGCCTTTGGGAGGCAATTCTGTACTGAAGATGGAGCCCTCAGGAATGGGATTAGTGCCCTTATAAGAATAAGCAAGGGATATCAGGTGCAGTGACACATGCCTGTAATCCTAGTACTTGGGAGGCTGAGACAGTTTTGAGGCCAGCCCTCAGAAACTTAGCAAGATCCTGAGCAACATAGTGAGACCTCGTTTTAAAACAAAAAATAACATGAAGCTGAAGGTGTGGCTCGCAGGTAAAATGCCCCTGGGTTCAATCTCCAGTATCAAAAAAGAAAGAAAAAAAAACAGAAAGGAAAAACTTAGGGAGAGAAAGGGCCAGGGAGCTACCTTTCCACTATGTGAGGACACAGCAAAAAGACAGCTGTCAGCAACTCAGAAGACAGTCCTCTCCAGAACCCAAGCAGGCAGGCACTGTGACCTTGAACTTCCTGTCTCCAGAACTGTGGCAGCCACCCAGTCTGTGATAATTTGTTGCAGCAGCCTGGACAGACTAAGACAGGATTCCTGGTAATCTCTGAAATAGCTGTACATAAGCAAGACAAGGAGAAATGACATCTTGCAACTCACACCTTTCTTGGAAGGAGGCTCAGTCCATAGGACTTGTGTCTGTGAACAGATGTGGCCAAAATCCTGCTTCTCCCTCCTCTCCAGCCTCTGAGACCAGAAGCACCTGCAAGCTACACCTCAGTTCAGGAAGTGGGCTGAGTGGATGCTCACATCTTTTGGTATCATGGACTAATTTTAGCACTTTAAACTTGTTATCTGATTTAAACTTCAGTGTAACAGAGTGGGGTAAATTCCCATTTCACAGGTGAGAAATCAAGGCTTAAAGGTTAGAAAGGTTCCTTCCATCACGAATGATGGAAGGATCTAGAAGGCAACAATGCTGAAGTCCAGTCCCTTCCAGTCCACCATGCTGCCAAGCCCCAGGCATTGGGACCAACTGAGCGTGCAGGGGAGGGTGGTTCTGCTGGGTGACCCTGGCCCCGGGTGGTTGGTCCTGTCCACTTCATGGGCCTCCTAGTACTCTGTGGCCACCTCATTGTCCCCATTTGTGACCAGTTTAATGGCCGGCCTGATGTTCCAGAGTGTTCAGGCCAGCAAAGCCCTCCTTTCTAGCCTGAGTCTCAGGAGTGAGCAATGGAGCTGGGGCTCATTCACCTTCGACAGATTTCCTCATGCCGGATGGCCCACCTGACTTCCCTGCAGTCCCAGCCTTTGGCTGGAGGGCCCTTGCTGGTACCACTGGGCTGCATTTCAAGGAACAGACGAGAGTTAGGGATAAGGGTGCAGCAGGTTAGATGCTTGCTGGCCACATCTTCGCTGCCTACCCCACCAGTCAGTCTATTTTCCCACTGCGGCTCTTGGCTTAGGCTGTGCAATTTCCTCTGGGCTGTGGAGCAGGATGGAAGCATCAGGAGTTGGACCCTGAGCTGAGGACCTCAGAAGCCCTGTATGTTTCTGCTTGTTCTGGCACTCTCTGCTATTGCCATGAGAGGGCTGTGTCTCAGGAGGATTAGAGACATGTGGAGCAGACCTGGAGCAGTCAAAGAAGCAGAACCACAGATCTGAGTGGAAGTGACATTGGCTGTCAAGCTGCAGAGATTTCCTGTTGTTTTGCAGCAAAAATTGGCTAGTATTTGGGGAGGTAGGAGAATAATAGAGTACAACAACAGCATACTGTATGGGAGGAAGCAGGAGTATCATGGATGGCACAGCTGCAGCCACTTTGCTTCATGCGTAGCAATCCTCATCTTGCCAGGGAGCTGGCCTCATCTCGCCTCCTTGCTCTAGTTCACTGGGTTACTCCATGAGAAACAGGACTGTCTCTTCCAGGCCCCACTGTTTAATTCCCCTTGCTCATCCTGCGCTGTAAACACCTCCCTAGAAACTGCCACGCAGGTCCCTTACCAGTCTCCTGTTTAGCTAGAAGCACTGCAATTATTCAGGAAGGATTATTGAGAGTGAACATTTTAACCTTAAATGTTACAATTATGTCAAAATTTAAACAACAAACTGTTTGTCCTTCAGCGAGCACTGTGAAAGATCTGGAGATCTTTTCTATTTTCTTTTTAAGCACAGTTAAATTGCTAGCAATGCCTCTGCCAGATCTGGATTTTGAACTAGCTGTGTTAATAAAGCCATTCTGGTAATTATAGTAAGAGTGAGACATCGGGAGGGCAGCGCCACCAGGCCACTAGGCAGCAGGAGACGGTCGTCTCACAGAGGTGAAATCCCAAGAAGCCATAAAGATAAGGTGTCTCAACCCAGCACTGTGCATTTGAAATCCAGAAAAATAAAGGATATGCCCAAGGTCTCTAATATTTTATGGAGCATCTTCTATGAAGTATCTACTCTGTCTTCTTGTTTTTATTAACACATTTTAATCTATAGTAAACTTATATGAGTCTTTTTTTCTGTTTTTTTATAGTTGGAGAAACTGAGGCTCAGAGAACTGAACAGTCCACCCCTTCCACTCACCTCCTCCCACAGAGAGGAAGGAAGAGTTTTGTTGCATTTCTAGTAGCTGCACCTATCTGAGCCCTCCTAGGTAATCATTAAGTCCAGGAGTTCTTTTCCTTTCTTTTCTCTTGATTCTGGGGATTGAACTCAGGATCATTCTACCTCTGAGCTACACCTGCATCCTTATTTTATTTTTTTTAACAGTCTCACTAAGTTGCTAAGGCTTGTCTTGAATCTGTAATCCTGTCTCAACCTCCCAAGTATTGGGATTACAGGTGTGTGCCACCATATCTGGCAGAAGTTTAGAATTTCAAGAGAATGCAAATATTGTCCCACATTCAATCAACCCTATGCCCATGATCAAGAATCACCTGCTGGATGCGTGTCTCTTCAGCCCAGCGATGTTTACTTGAAGTCCTCCCACATATTTGGCCAGGAAATGGGTATTGTTTGGGCCCATATAATGTATTAAATCAAAACAAAAGTTTCCAGATATGAAAATTGGAGTATCTTGCACAGAAGCCTTATTTCCTGCTTCTTTTGAAAGAGTTGGAGAGCTGGCAACACAGAGTACATTTAGAGAGGATGCTATGGGCTCCCTCAATTAGCAACATCCCAGGTTTTCAGCTGGTGGGGGCTTGGGAGTCTTTGTCATCTGCCTGGTCCTGCTAGACCTGTCTGTGTGATGGAGGCAGGTGATTTCTGAGGACGATTGCTGTTTCTTGGCAGAGCCTTTGTTGTGTTCTAGAAGTTTCTCTTTCTTCACTTCTCCTCTCTCAGAGGATTAGAGAAGTGGGGCTGACACTTTGGCCACCCTTCAGCAGAGGAAATGGTTGTGTATACTCACACCCGGGAATAGTCACCATAAGGGAATGGTTTGCATTTGGGGCAAAAAAGGTAGTTACTGTGAGAGGAGGAAGGCTTTCTTCGCTCAGCTGCAGGGACAGATTCCTTCTGGAAAATTCTTTACTCACTGTAAGAACAGTGAGCAACACGTATAACTGTAGGGTACCTTGGCTTTGGCATGGCAGGGTTCTTCCCAACCCAAACCTGAACTGTGGTGGGAGACAGACAAAAGACATGTGTTTTGTTCTAACCTGGAGAATGACACTTCTTTTGCCTCATACATGTTTCCCTCAGGTACATAAATCTTCCAGAAGTTTCTGCACATGGAGCATCTTTCAGGAGACAGTTGTCACAATCCCCCATTTTCTCCAGCATACCTATGGCAAGTGTCATGGGTTCTCAAGAGTGAACTTCCCTCTGAAATGTTCTAAGGAAAGAAACTGAGTTGCAAAAACTACCACAAAAGCAAATGAACAAGCTTATAGACTGAATTCCTATCAAATTGGGTTTTGAGGTAAGAGAGATTGGGTTCTAATTTCAGTTTGGGGGTTTCCATTTTTATCTCAGTTTCCCCTTCTTCCTTCCCTTCCCCTTCCTATTCCCTCCTTGCTTGCTTTCTTGTCTTTCTTTCCACTAAATTAAAAAAGAAATTATTTCACAAAAGATTTGAGGCATTAAATATAATTAATTATTAAGAACCAAATATGTAGTATAAAGATCACATTTTTTAGCTCTTTTAACTTCATATCAATCAGGTAGGGCTCTCACTATTATCTTTGTTATACAGTTAGGGAAACTACTTAAATGCTTCTCTGAGATTCACTGTGCGATTTGTTTAAAAGATGGCTTGAAGACCTATATTGTTAACTTGATCTACTCTGAAAGTGTATTAATGTCTGGTGCTGGTGACATTATAAACCTGTCCAGGGATGCATTACCCAGCAGTTGTGGAAAGAAGGGGCTGAGAACACGGCTGTAGTATCAGGTTGCTGCATCTGCTTATTATTTTAGTGAACTTCGGTGAGCAGGGGCCACTCTGACCTCACATTCAGCTTCTGTAAAATGTGTAGGGTTGAAATGAGTAGTTAATATAAGTAGAATCCTTAAAATGGAGTCTGGTACATAAAAAGACCTCAAAATATTATTGGATACGATTTTTTTTAATTGAAATTGCTGTTGTAGCTGGTTGGCTGTTGAAGTGGTCATTCAGAACCTTATGGAAGAAGGGCCAGGAGCTTAAGGTGGAAATATAAAGGTTTTGATTTTTATTGTTGTTGGGAATACAATTAGTTTTCTCAGAAAGTTCTAAGTGATATAGTTTTATAGTTATAACAATTTAATCATAATAAATATAATTTCATAATAATTTTATTTATGATTGTTTGTGCTGGTAGAACTATAAATTATTTCCTGGACACATCTGTTTTCATGTTGCAAGTATAAAAGGTCTAAAGTCCAGGAAGAACACAGGAGTTGATTCTTGTGCAGGGGGAAGAGGTTGGGTCTAATTTCATTCTTCAACATATAGATGTCCCTTTTTCTCAGCACCTATTATTGAGAAGGCTGTCTTTTTTCCAGCATATGTTTTTGGCTCCTTTGTAAAAAAAAAAAAAGGCAACTATCTATAGGTGATATATAGTTAAGGCATAAATATTGTTTTCCTTTTATAACCCCTCATCCTCATCATTCTAGATTTGGTTTCATTCTGCCAAAGATTATCTTTTCACCTCAATATAGTGAGACAGGTGACACAAGGGTGTTTGTGTGTAGAAGGTGATGTTGCAGTTGATCAGGTCCACAGAGAAATGTGGGTCTGAGTCACGAATGGCATCAACATATAGATTATATAGCCGTAGTGGTGATGGGACAGGTTTTTATGGGGTCAGTAAGAGGCAGAGGATACTGAAACGGAAGCTCAGGTCAGGTTTCATTTCTGTTTCCTGAGCTAGATTTCCTATATTTGACTTCATGTGGCAAATATGGGTGGCACCATCCTGGGCTCCTGCCTCAGTGAGATGATCTTAGTGGATCCATGAGACTGAGTTTTGTGTATGTGTGCAGCTGTGTGTGTATGGGCATGTGAGTAGTGTGTGTGCACACAGGGAGATATTTTCTTGAGTGAGCTGTGATCATTTTTGCTTTCAACCCCGATGTGCTTCAAACCAAGCCAAACTGAGCTCCTGCTCCTGCCATGCAGCCTGGTGTCTTAGGCAGATCCTGGGCACTGCTGTCACTTCAGGTAACAAAATGCCCTCTGCTAGACATCTTTAGGTTACAAGAGCGGCTTCCTTTCTATGGTTACATGGGCAGTCTGGTGCCACAGGAATTGAGTCTTTTGCCTGCCTTGTTTGCGACCAGAAGGCCTGGAGTCAGACTAATGTGGACTGAGCTTCTTTCCCTCCTTGGCCTTATTTCTGGCTTCCCCAGCCTCTCCATTTGTGGGCTCTGACCCCACAGGGTTGTGGGGAGGGGAGGAAAGGTGGGCAGACATACTTCTTGTGGCTGGCACATATCCAATGTGGCCTTGTAGCCATCTATGGGGGAGCACTGCAGAACGGTGGAAGCTACCTAGCCATCCTCTGGGCTCTCCAGTGAGCTGGTGCTGTGGCCTAACCTCCAGCTCCTCCACCCCTGCCTTTGTCCTCCAGGAAGCTGTCCTGAGCTGCCTTTTCTTTCACCCTTGCTCCAAATATTCAAATGGATTTATCCACTGATGAGATTAGAGCCCTGATACAATGAGGTCACCTCTGAACATTCTTGCATGGCCAATGTATGAGCTTTTCCAGAGGACTGTATTCAAACCATGCTAAACTGATTTAACAGTGTTCTTTACTAAAACTGAAGGTTACAAGGGAGTGCACAGATGAACCTAGGAGAAGGTTCTAGAGTCTGGATAAGTGTCAAGCAAATGAAGGATCTTGGTCGAGTGGCATTTGTAGACTCAGAAAGGGGTTCGTCCACTTTAACTACTCCTTTACTGTATATCATCATTTAATTGAGCCTCAATGACTTCTGTTTTTACTAGTATCTACCTTCCCTCCTTGTGCTCTAACCTTAGACCTACAGGTAGGCATCCTTAGCAATGATTTAATTAATGTCCAATGCCTTTCTGGCCAATTGGTGCTAGTGGTTGGGTAAGGAAGTACAAGAAAAGCTTAGTTCCTCCTTTGAAGTCACTGGAAGGATGGAGGAAATGAGTTCAGAAGCCAGAGCAGAGTATCAGTGATGGCCATGAGACCATCATTGCTTTGATTACCCATCACTGGCACTTGAAATGCCAAATCCAGCGAGGGGAGCCAGGATGATGGCATGGACAGTTAAAATCTTACATCTCAGAGCTATCCATGGTAAAACTGGATAATACACAATTTGAGGATTGTTCTAAAGATTAATGAGTGTATCTGTATGGATCTTCTAGTCTAGTGCCAGGGACATGGTAACAGGTGATCAGGAAATCACGATGACCTTCTCCCCTCCCTCCTTTTCCTGGGCTTCATCCAGAGGCATGGTTCTTGTCTGAAAGGGATTTTGAGAGCCTGGGCTGGGATTTACATGAGACAGACAGTGAAGAGAGAGGTGTTTCTGGAAGAGGAAGAGCAAGGGTGAAAGTAAAAGTGTGACAAATGTGGGGAGGAGAGGGTGACTGATTCTATAACCATCTTCAAAGGTTGTGAGAGTCAGGACTGGTGAGATTTATTTGGGCCAGATTTTTTTGTATATATGGTACTAGGGATTTAACTCAAGGTCATTCTACCTCTGAGTTACACCCCAAGCCATTTTTATTTTTTATTTTGAAATGAAGTCTTGCTAAGTTGCTGAGGCTAGCCTCAAACCTGTGATCCTCCTGTCTCAGTCTCTTAAGTATTAGGATTACATACATCTGCTCCTAAATCTGGTTGGGGCCATATTTTAGAAAGCATTGAATGTTCCACCACTGGAGACTCCCTCTATCTTGGAGGTAATGCAGTCATGATGGGTTGGAAGACAGGGTGATGCTACTATGTAAGTGCATTAGAATCATGGTTCTTCCACTGCTTCCAACAAGGAACACCACTCACTCCACAGTGTCTGCATGGAGGAAGGTCAGCCCCATGATAGTTTAGAGGGAGGTCCATGTCTATGGGGAAGGGGAACCCCAGCACCCTACCAATGTGAACTACCAAACCTTCATCTTCTCAATTTATTTTTCTCAGACATTTTGTTACAGCAACAGAAAGCTGACTCATACAGACTTGTTGTGTTGCTTTCTTGGAACTGATACTTTAGTGGAGGGCAGATAGAAGTATGAACTGACCCCACATCTACTGATTAGCCTGCTAATTAAAACGAAGTGCTATGGAGATAGATGAAACAAGAAAGGGATGGAAAGTATCACTGGGGAAGGGGTTTGTGATTTCAGAAAGAATGCACAGAGACATTTGCAAAGCAAAACTTCAGCAAAATTGAAAGGAGAACATAGCTAAGTAATGGAGAAAGGAGGACAAGTGTGGAGGACATCATGCTGAGTGAAACAAGCCAGGTGCAAAGAGGGAAATATTGCATGATCTCACATAAACATGAAATTTTAAAAAGAGAACTATAGAAGCAAAGAGTTAGAACTAAGGGTGACCAGAGATGGGGTTTGGGCAGGGATTGGGGAGTTGTTAGAGAAAGGACACAAAGAATAAGTCCTGGAACTCTGTTGTACGGGTGGTGACTATAATTCATAATAATGTATAATATACTTGAAAATTGCTAAGAAAGTTGGTTTTAGTGTTCTCCTCACTGAATTGTAGGTATGTGCTCTAATGCATATATTGATTAGTAGGATTTAACCATTACACCATATATACATCTATAAAACATCATGCTCTGAACCCTAATATATACAATCTGTCATTTGTCAGTTTAAAAGAAAGAGATATCCTGGCATGGTTGTGCACACCTGTACTCCTAGTACTTGGGAGGCTGACACAAGAGGATAGTAGGTTTGAAGCCAGCCTCAGAAACTTAACAAGGCCCTCAGCAACTTAGCAAGACTCCGTTTCAAAATAAAAAATAAAATAAAGCTGGGGGTGTAGCTCAGAGGTAAATGACCCTGGGTTTAATCCCCAGTACTATCCCCAACACCACCTCCCCCCTCAAAAAAGAAAAAGATAATGGAAGAACACTCTTGGAGGAGCACTCCAGGAGGAGGGATGCCTTGAGGTCTGTCTACTGAGTGGAAATAGGCCTGAATGGGGCAGATGGATAGGTTGGAGCAGATGAGAAGGTGCTCTGGTGGACAGGAGTCATCCTGCTGAATTTGCCCTGTGTAATAAATGGAGGATGTTTCTGAGCTCAGAGGTGACATGATCCAAGTTGCATTTTGACTGATCCCTCTGGCAGCTTTGCAGGGATAAGAAGTCGGGAAACTACTGTGGGTATACAGGAAAGCGGATTAGTGGTGAGGAGAACCGCCTCTGCCTGAGTGTCTCTGTATCCCATTCCCTGCTGTGGTTCATAGAAGTGTGCTTGGCAAATCCTAGGTGCTTGGTGTAGGGGCTGTGGAGTGTGGATTTCTAACCTCAGCTCCGCCTCTGTGCTAATTGCGGTCTGCAACAGGTGACTTTGCCTCTCTGAGCCTCAGGTTCCCCAATTGGAAAAGGGCATGATGCTGGTGGCAACACAGTATGCTTCTGTGGATTGTGTGCCAAGATGTTTGTGAAGTACTTAGACAAGGGCCCACAGTTAGTACTCACTAAATATCAGAAATGATCCATTCAAGAGCAGATTTTATGCAGATTAGTTGATGAAAGGAGAATACTTGGAGAAAAATAGTGAAATCCTGGTGAATTACTTTGGATATGTGGGGAATACAAAGAATAATATTTCCTTTGCTATATTTCTATTCAAGCCATACAATTTTTATCTATTATCATTTTTCTTTCCTGTTACAAAATAAGATTTTGTTTTTGGTGCAGTAAGTTATGGTGGATTTGGAAGGAGGGTCCAGCCATGTGGTCCAGTTTCTCTCCATTTTGAAACTGCCCGCATCCTCTTCATTCAATCGAGCTTTGTGGCAATATGTTTAAATTTTATCACTAATGTTATTGGTTTCTAATCAGAGCCTCCTGAAATTATTACCTAATACTTATTGCTTTGCACTTCCAAGCAGATGTCAGGAATAATCAGCCAATAAAATTGCTATTAATTTAGACCAACTGGCAATTTTAGGCCCACTGAGCTGAAGATTGGGGGTCTCATAAAAGCGGTGCACAAATAATTCAAGTGTTCAATGATAACAAAAATGGTGAGAATATGAATTAATAGGTAAATGTATCTAATTTAAAAATGAAACATGCAGTTCAGAATATCAATATTTTCCCTGCACTTTCCTGTAGCAAATGGAGCCATCCTTACAGACCCTGGCCTGCAGGACTCTGGCCAAATGGCTGAGGAAGTTAACTCTTTATTGGAAGAAGGTGTGATACTGCCATGAATTTGTTTGTCATGGTCCTATCTGGTTCTGGTGACAACATGGAGTCAGGCTGACTTGTACCTTGAACAGGGTGCCTCTTCTGACATCATGGAGCTCAGAGAAATATGTCTTCATTCAGCTGCTGGGCTCTTGCACTTTCTGATTGGCCACTGGATGCCTTTCCCAACACATGCTCTTTTGTAGTTTAGATCTGGAACAATCCCCAAAGGCCAAAGTGTTGAAGGCTTGGCCACCAGACTGTGGGACTCTTGGAAGGTGGAGGCTCCCTTAAGAGGTGGGGCTTGGTAGAGGGAAGTTAGGTCATTGGCTGGGAGAAGCCTTGTCCTGATGAGCACACAGACCATCACAGTGATGAGCCCCTGAGGTGAGGGGATGCTTGTTACAGCAGTGAAGCTTCCCTGACTCATACAGACAGGACCTCACCAGATGCACAAGCAGAAGCAAGGTGCTGCAGGCAGAGAGGTGGATGTAGAATGTGAAAGGCCTCTGTGTGTGCTCTGGCAACTGAAGAGGACCAGAATCACAAGGTGGTGTGGTGGAAAGGTCAAGGAAAACAGGGCTGGCAGGAGATGACTGAGCTCACATTTGCCACATCTGGCTCCCTGGGAGGCAAGAAGTTTGATGGTGATTTCGTGTCAAACATGCCATTCTAGTAGTACTTCTCTAAGGGAAGGTGGCAGAGAGTTGCGTGGTATTTGTCCAGGTTGATAGATAAGGAGGCTTTGGGACTTATCCAGGCCTGAGCTAGGAAAGGGCAGCAAAGACAGGAGCAGAATGGACAGAGAAACTCATCAGGAAGGAATCAAGGGAGACACACCATGGCTGTATGCACATACGACGATGTCACTTTGAATCTCACTATGATGCATCATTACAAAGGGACTCAGAGGGTTTTTTAATTATATAGATAATCTCTGATAGGCAATGGTTTGACTTATGACTTTTCGACTTTACAGTGGTGCAGGAGTGCACCCATATGACCAATTCTGTTTTTAATTTTCTGTATAGCGTTCAATAAATCACCAGAGGTATCCAGCACTTCATTATGAAATAGGTTTTGTTTTGGATGATTTTGCCCAACTGCCAGCGGATGGAAGTATTTTGAGCATGTCTAAGGCAGGTTAGGTCAGCCAGGATGGCTAGGTGTGCCAAATGCATTTTTGTCTCAGGACATTTCTGATTTATGATAGATTTATAGGGGTACTGTAACCTCATAGTAAAACAAGGAGCACCTCCTATGTTGCAGGAGTCAAAGACATTGATATGCATCTGTATAGTAAAATGACTGCTAGTTATTCAAATTAGCATATCTATCACCTCCCATACCTACCTTTTAGTGGTAAGAACACCTAAAATCCACTCTTAGTAAATCTTCAGTATAGTATATGACATTATTAATTATAATTATCATGCTGTACTAGATTTTTTCTTCCCATGTACCTGCAAGTTGGTATTCTCTGACCAGTCCCTCCCCATTTCTTCCCCGCCAGCCCCATGTAACCAGAGTGGGTGTTTATAACTGGGTTGGGGTTGCTCTTCCTTTGATATCCTTGTGGCCACCCATTTCCCTATTATTTATTTATTTATTTATTTATTTATTTATTTATTATTTGTGTGGTACTGGGCATTGAACCTAGAATTATTCTATCACCCAGATACACCCTACCCCCTTTTTTTATTTTGAAACAAACAGGGCCTTGCTAAGTTGCTGAGGCTAGCCTGAACCTGTGATCCTCCTGTCTCTATCCTCTAAGTACTGGGACTGCAGGTGTGTGCCACCACAGACCACTTACTTTTATATATTCCTTTATGGTTTGAATGCCACAAGTGTTGAATTTGGTTCTTGTTTTGCTAATCCAGACAAAAGCCTAGGCAAGCACCGCTCTGTCTGCCCCTGCCCTACTGTTCTCAAGCAGGTTCCTGGATAGGCTGAGGAAGCTGGGCACCCAGGGACACATGCTCCTTACTCTGCCTCCCTGGCTGTGATACCTCCTTCCAGGCTCAGCTCTCCTATGTATGTCCCTGGGGTGTCCAGGCTTGTAACCTTATTGCTCACAGGTGGGGTCTGGAGGTTGAGTAATGCTTTCATTTGAGTCTGTTAATTCATCAGGAGTCTAGAAGAGGGAACTTATTTTAAATTGATTTGAGACGAGTTTTAACATGCTCAGCACAGTCAACCTCTTTTGGTGTGCTGGTGTAAATGTGGTATGTTAATTGAGTTGCCTGTTTGGCCTGATTATTCGTGCTACTGTAAAAGTAGAAATCAATATTAATATTTCCTTACTGTTAATGGTATTTCTTAGACCAATATTTCCTCCCTCCTTCTCCCTCTGCAACTCTGTTACTTTTGCATTTCTCATTGTGTCTGGAGTTTATGGAGTCTTTTCTTTGTCAAGAGCACAGGCATTTGTGAAGATGCTGCACTCCTCATCACATCTGGAATAAGTATTTGTGATAGATTTACTTTCCTATACAGCTCTGGAGGAACACTCTCATTATCTGATAAGAGAAGATTATCTCTGTGACCCTTTCACTTTCTACAGTAATGAATCCTCTCCATTTGTTTTCTCACACAACTGGGTTGGTGAGAGAAGGGGATATTTACCCAGTATGCATCTTGGGCAAGCTTTTACTTTTTTAGAATGTTATTGGTGCAATATACTTATATGTCATAGTGAGATTCAATGTAATTTCTTCATATATGCACACATCTCTCATTGTGATCTCTTCTAACCCTATCCTGCTGCCCCCCTCTCCCTCCCTGTACACACTAGTAAGGTTGCTGGTGGTACTTTCATATGTGGACATAGTGTTAAAGTCTGTTTCCTTCCTTGAGCCTCTTTTTCTCTCCTCTTCTCCCTCGTTCACCCACTTCTGCTTTTCTGTTGGCCCCACTCATTAGCATAAGTCATTTTTCTTTCCTATTTTCTCTCTAGGTTCCACATATGAGAGAAAACAAATGAACCTTGACTTTCTGAGACTAGGTGATGTCACTTAGCATACTATTCTCTAGTTCCATTCATTTTCCTGGCAATAACATAATTTTGCTCTTCTTTATGGCTGAGTAAAACTCCATTGTGTGTATATAGCACATTTTCATTATCCATGGACACACAGCCAGCTGCTTTTTGACAAAGGTGCCAAAAATATACGTTGAAGAAAAGATATCCTTTTCAACAAATGGAGTTGGGAAAACTGGCTATCCATAAGCAGAAGAATGAAACCAGATCTCTATTTCTCACTGCACCAAAATCAACTTAAACTGGGATGAAGACCTAGAAATTAGATGAGAAACTTTGCAAATGCTAGAAGATAACAGAACCAACTCTCCAACATATAGACTTATGACTTTCTTAACAAGACCCCTGAAACTCAGGAAATCAAATTGGTCCTCCCTTGCCCTGTAATGGGAGCACTCCTCTGAGGTCTGGCTTCTCACTACCTGTACTCCCGCCATGCCTGCAGGTGGGGTTATTTCTGGGTGGTCATCTGGAGGCAATATTGCTGCTCCTGCCAACAAAGATTCTCATTTCTTCCTTCCTGCTCTGCAGTTAGTGTAGCTCAGTGGCTTATTACTCCTCTGGAAATGGCTCTGACTTATTAGAATGTAAGGTCTCAGCTCCTCAGAATGGCAAGTGAGGTTCTTTGTGATGTACCTAGTCTCGTTGGCTCATCTCCTGGCCCCGTGATAGGACCATGAGCTCCTGTCACAAGAGCTGTTACCACATCCTGAGGTGCCATCTTGCATGCATCTCCCTGCAAGATGAGTTCCATGGTCCTGTCCCCGGCTGCCCTCTAAACTGAGTTCTAAGAAGTGTCCTCTTCCTCACTGCCATGCTGGCCAGTTTCTCCCTCGGAGGTCCTTGCTGTTAGCCTTGCTCTTTTCCACTCGGCTCTGAGCTCCTGATGCAGGATTCTGTTGTTCTCATTGCTCTGTTGCTGCCTTGTATACAGAGGCACAATGGATTTTGCTGGAAAACATCTTTTCCTGTGTGCTCTAGTAATGCAGCCTGGTTAGTGAGCATGTCCCATGTGTCCAGTCACTGTTGTAAGGAAGAGACTTTACCTCTTTCACAGATGAATCACTTGAGGTACAGAGGTTAAACAACTTGCCAGTGGGGGCACAAGTTGTGAGCAAAGGAGACAGGAACAGAAAGCAGGCTTCTTGTGCTTCAGTCTCTGGGTCTTCTCCATTTTGGTCATGGCTCTTTCCCTCCTCTCTGCTTGCCCTGCCCCTGCATGGCAGCAGACCTTCCTCCTCTTGCTGGTGTTCCTGCCTTTCTCATGGGGTCCTATGGTAAGAGGAGATGGCAATTTCTGTGAAGTCTATGTGCTTGTGGTACATGTGGTAGAATATATGTGGCAGCTGTCTCCTCTTGCAGCGTATAGATCTTCTGACTGTCTCTGCCCTGTTCTGGGCCTCAGGTGCTGGTGCTCTGTGAACTCCTACCTTGCTTTCTGGAAGACATGGACTTGGCCCACAGGAGGCAGTGTGGCCAGACAGAGAGGGTAGGGTGGCTTCTTACTTGTGTTCTCAGAGCAGGGAACTTCAAATTCCTCCTGCAAAGGGCCAGGTGATATATTAAGCTTGGCGGACCAAAAGACAAAGTCAAGAATATTATTTAGGTACAGACAGTCCCCAGTTTACTTCAACTTATGATTTTTCTCCCACAGGATGGTGTTGAAGTGATATGCGTTCAGTAGAAATTGTACTTTGAATTCTGAAATTTGAAGCCAGATGTGGCTTCAAACAGGCACATGCCTGTTATCGCAATACTTGAGAGGCTGAGGCAGGAGGATTATAGGCTTGAGGACAGCCTCAGCAACTCGGTGAGTCCCTCAGCAACTTAGTGAGATCTCATTTCAAAATAAAAAATAAAATTGGGGTGGGGGTGTAGCTTAGGGGTAGAATGCCCCTGGGTTTGATCCCTAGTACCGAGGGGGGAGAATGCAGTCTTCCCCTAGGCTAGTGATACGTGCTACAGTCCTTGATCCTCTCTTCTGATCCTGGGCAGTAGGAACAGCCACAGCTCTATAAGCCATTCTGTCACCTGGGGAAACAATGGTCACGCTACATTGCTAAGCCAGGATGTTCCTTCTGTTGTGTATATTTGATGTACTTTTGTCTGATATTTTCAATTGATGATGCTTTTATCAGGATGTGACCCCCTCATAAGTCTAGAAGCATGTACACTTATGTAACCAATTAAAATATAGACATTGAGACACGTAAAAATCATTCTTAGCTCATGAACCATTAAAAAAAAATCAGCCAGTGGCCAAATTTGGGCTGGAGGTGGCTGAGTCCTGATGCAAGTTCAGAGTGGCAACTGCCAAACATGAATTCATCCAAGACATCTGGAGGGCTGGCCACACCCTCCAATCCCACCTCAGAGCTTCCGATTTTGTAGATGGAGAATGCAGCCTGAGAACTGGCCTAGTTGATAATTTTCCATGTGGTGTGGCTGGAGGGGTGGATCCCTGGGGGTGTGGTCTTGGGATTATATGGTTCCTCCTCCCCCTGCTCTCTCTCTTGCTTCTGGCCTCTGTGATGTGGTGATCACAGCCCACATGTTCTCCCTCTCTCCACTTTCTGCTGCCATGGCCCAAGATCCATGGTCCCTGGCCTCATATGAACTGAGCCCCAAACCATAAGAAAATAAATCTTCTTTCCTTTAAGTTATGTGGTCAGTCTTTTAGATTACAGCTTCCTCTGCCACTTGTATTTTCCCAGGACCTTTTCAGTTAATCCCTTTCTTCTGCCATTTCATTAGTTGGAATCTTACCAGGAGTAGAAGTATTTAATTTTCCAGAAATGCCCAGGTAGGTGTGTCTGTGGGTTTTCAATGTATATTTCTTGGAGGACATTTCATCATTCATTTATTCTATTGCTGACTGCACGTACATTCTTTAAGTGCCTCCTCTATGTACGGTCCTGTGGAGTGGGGACCAGTCATGCAATGAATAAGATAGAGTGGAGGTCTTGTCAGGAAACTGGTGTCTTAAGAATGCCCTGGGAGCCGGGCGTGGTGGTGCACGCTTGTAATCCCAGCATTTGGGAGGCTGAGACCGGAGGATCCGGGTTTGAGGCCAGCCTCAGCTACCTAGTGAGGCACTCCATAACTTAGCGAGACCCGGTTTCAAAATAAAGAATAAAAAATAGGGCTGGGGTATAGCTCGGAGGTAGAATGCCCCTGAGTTCAATCTCCAGTACCAAAAAAAAAAAAAAAAGAATGCCCTGGGAATGTGAAGTGCCACCTGTCTCCATGGGCATGGTTCCAAGCTGGCTCTCAGGGGAAGAAGAATCCAAGATGACTTGTAAGGAAGAGCAGGACTGGTGAGGAGTGTGCTGGCCCTCCTGCACAGAGCATGCACACTGGTGCAGAGGGAGCCATGAGACTTTGGGTTGACTTAAAGACCACTGTGTGTTTGTGTGAATGGTGGGTGGAAATGACAGATAAAGCTGGAGAAGTGAGTAGAGGATATACACAGGTCCCTGACCTCCTCCTGAATAAATATGGGAACCATTGAGGCCTTAATCAGGGGAGCATGTGGAACCATTTTGAAGTAGAAAGATCACTTCAAGTTGGGTGTGGTGGCATATGCCAATACTTGGGATGATGACAGTATGATCTCAGTACTTGGGAGGCTGAAACAGGAGGATCACAGGTTCAAGACCAGCACCTGAAACTTAGGGAGACCCTCATCAACTTGGCCAGACCCTATCTCAAACAAAAAAGGGCTGGAAATATAGCTCAGAGGTATAACTCCCCTGCATTTGCCAGGTGTGGTGGGGTACAACTCTAATCTTAGGACTTGGGAGGCTGAGACAGGAGGACCATAGATTTCAGACCAACTCTCAAGCTTTTCTCAGTAACTTAGTGAGACTGTGTTTCAAAATGAAAAATAAAACTAGGGCTAGGAATGTAGCTCAGAGGAAGAATGCCCCTGGTTTCAATCACTAGTATTACCACCACCCCAAACACACACACTCACACAAATAAAGATCACTTCAGTGGGGACTTGCATGTCCTCCCAGGGGAAACTGCCTGTATGGAAAGGCTGCTGTGCTGGCTTCTCACTGATCCAGCGTGGGGCAGGGCTGAACCTCCAAGTGACGATGGAGAATAAACTTTAGGATGATCTCATATCAGTCTGGGCTAGGCAGCACATGCCCCCAGCGAGTGTGTGAGGTGTGGATGCCATGCTAATGGCTCCCTCATTCCCCTAGGAAAAGGGAGTGTTCTTTTTCTGTTCGAGGCTAGGCACCAGGACTTCAGTTGATGGCTTAATTTCACAAATTAAAACTATCAAGGATATGGACCATTTAAAAGAGTTCCAGTATTGCAGGGCAAGGAAGTGGTGTAGCTCAAAGCCTGCATTTCTTGTGAAGCCAACACTTCTCCGAAACATTTACTCAAACACCTCAGAGAGCTCTCGCCAACAGGACTACCTTTATGGAAAGGTCAGACTTTTTAAAGGTTAATTGTTACCCTTAAGAAACATGTAAAAACAAATTGCATGGCTGCATATTTAATAAGTGTTTGCCACAGCATTTCCCAGAAGCACACTGCCTGATGATTTGATTTAAACCAACAAAGAATTTTCCAGAAATAAAGTGCCCTTGGCCCCTTCTGACTTGACAAAAGTGAATATACTATCTGAGTCTAAAGAGGATTGCCAGTTCCCTCTGAAGTTCCCTCTGCCCACCTCCCCTAAAATGGACTAAGCCAGACAATGATTTGGCCATTGCTAAACCCATGGTCTTTGCACTGTGGGGGCTGAACAGGACCTCAGAAGCTCAGCCTTGGCCATCTTTCATTATCTCCTTTTCTCTCTTGGCAATCTCCTCAGTTCCAAGCAATTGACCAGTCACCTCTCTGCATGTAGGCTCTCCATCTGACCCCTTCTTGTCCCTTCTACCCGTTTGCTGAAGGATCCTCAGATGCCTGGCAAGTGCTTCCATGCCATTTGTCTAAACCAAATTAGTGTCTGTCTCCTTCAGCACTAGTCCTGCCTTGGCTGCTCCCCTGCAGCAGGCTCTTCCCTTCTCTGGGAGCAGACCCAGACACTGACCCAGCCATGTCCATTTCTTCCTCTGCCTGCATTTGCCACTTTTACCTTCTTCCCGCAGAGCTTCTTTTTTCTGCAGTTACCTTGGATTCCTGAAGCAGATCTGACTGAAGCATATTAATAACAAGGGACTAAAACCTACCTCCAAATCAGCTGCAAGCCTCACAGAACAAATCACTCCACAATGAGATTGCCCCCTACATGGGAGCCATCTACCTATGACAGACCAAGGCTGCCCCCGGAAGCCAGAGCAATCATTTCACCATGACAAAAAAAGTCAACCCCTCAAGTGATGATGACCTTCCCTGAATGTCATAGAATTAGTCCTGAGATAATGGTCAGCCAGACCATGGCCCAACCAGCTTTGCAAATCCTCCAGCCATGCAGGCCCCAAACCCTTGCTTTTGTTCCTTTTTCTATAAAACTTTGAGATTTCTGCCATTCCTTGACGACAGACATTTGCTCACTATTCCATGATGACTGAAGTTTCTTTCCTGCCCTTTGACATGTCTCATCTCTGGTTGGCATATTGGGACAGTGGTCAAGCCTGGTCTGTTGGGATTACTGGAGCTGAGGACCTTTGCCTAACACTCCCTGTGCTTGCCCTGCCCCCAGCTTGAACTTTTTAGTTATTTTTCATTACTTATTGTCCTTTAAGGTCCCTCTCTACCTGGGTGCCAGAATCCATTGATTTTTTTCCTTGAAATCTATCTCAGGATTGTCTTTGTGTCATGGAGTTCACCCCTCTGGTCAGAACCTCTCTCCTGGGTCTCTCTGAGGCTTACCCATGACCCACTGACACAATACACATTTTTCTTGAAGATACCTTGTGATTCTCCAAATCCCCTCGTTAAGCATTTTGCTGCATTCATATTGTCTATGGAGTGTGCTATGTTTGGAATGTTTTGCCTCCTTCCAAACTCATGTTGAAATGTAATCCTCAATGTGATGAGAGGCTGTGGAGTCATGAAGGTTCTGCCCTCAGGAATACACAGGGCCACTTGGACAGGTCTGATGGAAGGCTCTGCTCTTCTGCCCATCAACCTCCCACCATGTGACCATGTGGCGCAAAGTCCCTTGAGTGGTAGTGCTCTGGTTTTTAACTTCTGAGCCTTCAGAGTTAGGAGAAAACAAATTTCTGTTTTAACAAATCATCAAGTCTTGGACATCTTCTTCTAGCAGGACAAAATGGACAATCGTATTATGGTTTGGATGTGAAGTGCCTCCAGAGACTCACGTGTTGGAGGCTTGGTCCAGTACAGCAATGTTCAGAGGTAGGGCTATGGGAAGAGATTGGACCATGAGGGCTCTTACCTCATCAGTGGGCAGATCCCTTGGGGGATTCATAGCTGAGTGGACTTTGGGGAGGTGTTGGAAACTGTAAGCAGCAGAATATAGTTAGGGGGTCCTTGGGAATGGGTCGTTAGAGACTGTGTTTTGTTCTGGGCCCCTCCTCTTTCTCTTTCTGTTTTATGGCTGCCACAAAGTAAGAATCATTCCTCCTCCATATCCTTCTACCTTGACTCAGGCCCAGAGCAATGGAACCACTGACTGTGGACTAAAACTTGTGACTCTGTAGCCAATTTTTTATTTTATGTTGTTTTTCTTGAGTATTTTGTCACAGTGACAGAAAGCTAACACCAATACAAGAAATGTCAAGTGTCTTTAGAATGGGGTATCAGGTTGAAGCTGGAAAAGTCTTGAAGTATAGGTTAGGAGTGCTTCGGTGAACAGAGCACTGAGAGCAGTTCTGATGAGGACCCAGAAGAGAAGAGCTCTAAGAAGATTCTGGAACTTACATTGTCATGATCAGAATATTGGTAGAAATATAGACAATAAAGAAATATAGACAATAAAGTCCACTCTGATGAGGTCTCAGATGGAAATCAGTAATAAGGTGCTGAAACAGAAAGAAAGGTCATTCTTTTTATAAAGTGGTAGAGAAACTGGCTGAATTATGTTTGAGTCCTAGGACTTTTTTTTTTTTTTTTTTGGTACTGGGGATTGAACTCAGGAGCATTCTACCTCCGAGCTATGCCCCCAGCCCTAGTTTTTATTCTTTATTTTGAAACCGAGTCTCACTAAGTTGCGGAGGGCCTCACTAGGTAGCTGAGGCTGGCTGCAAACCCGGATCCTCCGGTCTCAGCCTCCTGAATGCTGGGATTACAAGCGTGCACCACCATGCCTGGCCCTAGGACTTTTTTTTGAGAGCAGAATTTTAGAGTAATGATCTGGAGTATCTGGCTGAAGATGTTTCTAGGCAAAATATTGACAGGGCAATGTGGCTTCCCTTCACACACAATAAAATGTGAGATGAGAGACATAATTTAAAGATAGAATTGATAATTAAAAAAACATTACATGAAGCTTTGAAAAACTCAGCCTGGCATGTAAGGAATGAGAGAAATGTGTTTAGGAGAGGAGGCAAAGGGTATGGTCATGTGTCCCTATGATAAGATCAGTGTGGGTAGAAGGAAGCCAGTTTCTTCTTAACCAGACCATGAGAGAATGAGGATGAAAGCATTTCACAGGTCTTTGAAGATGCTCCTTCCAAACAGGCCCTGACCAACCTAGGTATCCATTGACAGACAGATGGAAATACAAAAATGTGGTATATACACACATTAGAATTTTATTCAGCCATAAAGAAGAACAAAATGATGTCTTTTGCAGGAAAATAGATGGAACCAGAGAATAGTAAGCTAAGTGAGGCCAGTCAGTCTCAGAAATTCAAGGGTTGTATATTTTCTCTCACATGTGGAAACTAGAATAAAAATAGGCAGGAAAAGTGACTTCAGATAAATGATGAGAGAAATCAATTGAATAGTGGAAAGAGATTGGGGGAAGGAGGAAGGGAGGAGGAAATGAAGTTTGAGGAAGAGAGCAGTTCAAATAAACATGACCATATAAGAAAGTTTTGCTACCAATTTTACTGGCATGTATGGGGAGGGAGAAAGGGGGCTTATATGGAGGGAAATATACATGGTGCGGTGTGCACGTAATTTATATTACTTTGAACCTCACTATGATTTATAATTACATTTCACCAATAAAAGTTTATTAAAAAAAGGTGCTGAGTACCAGGATCTTGGATGATGAATAATTTGGGAGAGGGGTCAAGGGCTCCCATGGGCCCTTGAGGGTTACCACCCAAGACACCCAAGCCGGCTTCAAGTCTCTAATTTCCACTTTATTGGAGTGGTGCTCCTTCATGCCAGCTGTGGCTCAGCTGGGCAAAGGAGTTTCTCTAGCTCCTGCATTAAAGGAAGAAGCCATGAACCTTGCCAGCATCCATTTGGGGCTAATTATGTAAGCCCACAAAGTGACTTCAAGCTTCTTACTTCAATTTCAAATCATGCTTCAGAGAACTGCTACAGAGACCACCCCTATCCAGGGCAATGCTTAGTGGGCCCATGGAAGAAAGGCTGTTCTTGATGTCCACAGGCATTTGCTTTCAACTCAGGAGAGTGACATAGGCTGTTCCCAAAAAAGTTATAGGGTCTAGCCACCAGGATCCATGGGGCCAAGAGAGCAGGTCATGGAGTCAAAGAAGATGATTCTCCATCCTTTAGTTTTTTACTCTGCTGAGTTTGGGACTTTGTCAGAACCTGCTATTCCTTTAATCTCTCTTATTTCACTGGGAATCCACTCATTTCACTATCCTGTGCCAGAGTGAATGTAAAATGATGAATATGCTTTAAAGAAAATAAGAAAATAGTTTATTCTGTGCCAAATATGAGTGACCATGGCCCAGGACCACAGCCCAGATTTCTGTAGCTACATCCAGCCTCAGTGCCAAGGTTTACCCATAGGTCTCTGGTCCAACTTATTGAGAACTAGAATTTTGAAGAGAGACTTATTATAACTGCCTCTTCTTTATTCTTATTCTTTGAACTCAGTTTCTGGAGTCCTACATAGAAATATATTTTTTTGGTGCAAAATAAACAACAACAAAAAGCCCCGATGATAACAATATGGAGCAAGAAAGATTTGTTTGCTCACCGTTCTGGAGATTTCAGTGGTTCAATCCATGTGAGGCCTTGGTCAAATCTGTGGAGGTCAGGCATGGTGCAGGGGGTAGAGAAAGAGAGCATAAGGGCTGTGATTTCACATCATGGAGGTAAGAAGAAGAAGAAGAAGAAGAAGAAGAAGAAGAAGAAGAAGAAGAAGAAGAAGAAGAAGAAGAGAGATCAGTCCATATATAATTCCCAGAGACCTCTCCTCATCAATCAAGCCCCACCTCCAACATGGCTGCCTTGTCTATGTCCAAATCCTATCATCCATCAAGAACTGAAGGTGAAACAAATGGGATGTGTTATAAGCTTGGATCTGAAGTTTCCCCCAAAAGCTGAAGTATTAAAGGCTAGGTGACCAGTCTGTGACATTGTTGGGAGTCTGTGGAACCTCTGGGAGGTAAGGCCTAGTGAGTAGAAGTTAGTTCAGGGGGGTTGTGCCCTTGAAGGGGATATTGCAGCCCCTGCCATTCCTGTCTCTGTCATTACTTCCCTGCCTTTGTAAGGTGAGGTGAAGTGATCTTCCCTGACACACTCCCATTATGATGTCCTGTCTCACCACAGTCTGAAGGTAATGGGGCCATGAGACCATTGATTGAAACCTCTGAAGCCCTGAGCCCAAATCAACCTTTCTTTAAGTTGTTTATCTCAGGTATTTTGTTACTGAGATGAAGAACTGTATAACACAGATTTTCAAATCTACTTCAAAAATTCTTGGGACATTATATATTTTTTCATTCCTGTCCACAGTATTGGAGTCTGATGAAGGCCTTGAGGTGACTGCCTGGGAGATTGCACATGAACCTGAAAGGGAACCAGTGTGGTATTTCTCCAGAGATCCTGGTTGCTCTGAAGATCCGTGGATTGTTCTGACCACAGTTAGTTACCTTCTGCAGAAGCTCTGGCAATCTGAATGTGAGTCCCTAGATCTCTGTTGTTTCCTAAAAGTAGTGGATAACTAGCATCCTCTATCTATCTCCCTAAGTTGAGAGGAACTGGGATCAGGAAGTCTCAGTCCTTCTGTAGAAGATAGCTCCTCCAGATGAATTTCTCCATCCATGATTTCTTTACCAGCTTGCTCCAATATGATCTCATCTTTGTAATTGCAATCATGAGTGTTTGACATAGAGATTACTGCAGAAGTATCAGTGTCTCTTCTTCTTGATACTGGGCATTCAAAAACTGCCATATGGATCATAATACTGATCCCATTCCTGCATGATCATTTGAAGGCTGGGTATTTTGCCCTGAAGTCAAAGAGATTTATGCTTCTGACATTGTGTAATTTCTAATTTTGGATCATGCAATTTTTCTACTTATTACCACTGCTCCTCTGCATCTAAGACCCACCTCCCTTGGAACATGTCAGTGGCACACTTCAACTGTAACTCCACCCCCCCTCAATCTGGCCTTCCTTTCTTGCAGATGCTCCACCTTGGCTCTTATCCATGCAACTGTTACCAGTGGATTTCATCTGACTGTTGTTTACCCCAAGCAGGAGGCTAGGCTCTGAGAAGTCTGCCTCAGCAGGTGAAGCAGAACACAAACCCTTCTCAATGATCTCAAGCAGACATGTTAGGGTCCTTTCCTCTTTCAAGATTGAATGTCACAAGAAGCTACTCAGCTACCAATCCCAGTTTCCCCAGTCTATGGTGCACAGAAAGTCCTGTGTATATGGTTCTTTCCACCCACCCAATCTAGATACCACTATTCATGATTTCATGGTTATGCCATCACTCTCCTTTGATCTGGGCATCAGCATGGCCTATGAAGGAAGAGTCATCCCTTTTCCCTGAGCTGTAGTCCTCTAACAGAATTCAAGGTGACTTTGACTTAATTTGAGGGTGATAATTCACTTATATTGCATGTGTATGGTGGTCCAATTTCTTTGCTTTAAAATCTTAGCCAAGGCAATGTTGATAAGATGTCAATGGGGTTACTTTGATCCTCAATATTTAGGTACACATGACTTGAATCTTCAGTTTATTATACTGTGTGAGTCCATGGCTCTCCATGAAATTCCTGTGAGTTCCAAAATTGAGTTCTCAGGGTAACCTTAGGGACCTCTTCATTGACAAATGCAAATTTCTGCCTCTTCACAAGTTCCCTCCAAAATTTTCTCAGACCACTGTATAACCCAGCTATACTACTTCCTGGTATATTGCCAAAAGAATTAAAGTCATAATGTTATAGTGATATAATGCGTACATATCCATGTTTATAGCAGCACAATTCACAATAGCCAAATTATAGAACCAACTCAGGTGTCCATTAACAAATGAATAGATAAAGAAAATGTGGTATTTACTCACAAATGAGTTTTGCTTAGTCATAAAGAAGGATGAAATTATATCATTTGCAGAAAAATGGGTGGAACTAGAAAGTTTGCTGAGATCAGCCAGACTCAGAATGTCAAGTGTTGTATGTTTTCTCTCATACGTGAAAACTAGAGAGAAATTAAGAAACAAAAGGGATTCAGATAAATGAGAAGAGAGACCAGTAGAATAGTGGAAGGAGATTCAGGGAGGGAGGTGGGGAGAAGGAAATGAGGACTGAAGAAGGAAACAGTTTAAATAGTGTTACATTCAGGAGTGAGACATGTCTCAAGAGGCGCTGTGAGCTCGATTCAAATCAGCCATAGAAGCACTTTTTTTTTTTTTTTTTTTTTTAATTTTTATTGTAGTAATTCGTGCAATATAGTGTACATCTTTGTTAAGTACAAATTGTTAACAACATATTTGCACACAATTCTCATTTGACCCCTTCCCCGATTCCCTCCCCTTTCCCGTTCCCTCCCCCTCCCTCCCCCTAAGGTCCACTTCAGTGAGTGACCTTGTTATGATTGT